>CATIWR010466498.1:0-22819 GCA_949677035.1 Omphalea diandra | reverse complement strand
TATCCAATGCATATTTTCAAATATAACATAATTAAAATGCATATGATTTAGGTTAAGGATGTTACAATTCTCCCCCACTTATAGAAATTTCATCCTCGAAATTTTACTTACTATAACTTTAGAACAGATAGGGATATTGTCGTCTCATGCATTCTTCTACTTCCCAAGTGGCCTCCTTAGGTGAGTGATGACTCCATCTCACTTTAACCATGGGTATCACTCGATTCCTTAACTGTTTTAGTTGTTGATCAAGAATTTCAACTGGTTGTTAATGATAAGTCATATCATTAAACAATTCAATCTCTGGCTCTGATAATACATGGCTAAGATCATACTGATACCTTCAAAGCATAGAAACATAGAAGTCATCATGTATCTGAGATAATTCTACTGGTAATACCAATCGATATGCCAAAGGCTCAATTCTCTCTATGATCTCATATGACCCAATGTACCTTAGACTCAACTTTCCCTGTTTACCAAACCTAATAATGTCTGTCCATGGTAAAACTTTCAAAAATACTTTATCTCCCACCTGATATTCCATTTCTCATCTATGTTTATCAACATATCCTTTTTTCCTTTCTTGAGCAGCTAGCAAACATCTTCTGACTACTTAAATTTTGGCCATTGTATCCTGTACCATCTCAAGACCTTTTAACTGTCTCATCCCTTCAACATCCCAACAAATTGGACTTCTACATTTCTTGCCATATAAAGCTTCATATGGTGTCATGCCAATGCTGGAGTGATAGCTATTATTATATGCAAATTCCATTAATGGCAAATGATCATCCCAATTGCCTTTGAATTCTAACTTACAAGCTCGCATCATATCCTCTAATGTCTGAATAGTCCTTTCTGATTGACCATCAGTCTGTGGGTGAAAAGCAATACTAAAATTCAAATGACTACCCAAAGCTGTTTGTAAGCTATTCTAAAAATGAGAAGTGAATCAAGGATCTCTATCTGACACAATAGAAATAGGAATGCCATGTAATCTCACAATCTCAGCAACATATATTTTAGCCATTCTATGAAGTGAATTTGTTTGTCGTATAAGCAAGAAGTGTGCAGATTTTGTGAGTCTATCTACAATAACCTAAACAGCATTATGCCTTTTTTGTGTCTGAGGCAAACCAATAACAAAATACATTGAAATTTTCTCCCATTTCCATATGGGAATAGATAAAGGATGCAACTTACCTACTGGTATTTAATGTTCTGCCTTGATTTATTAGCAGGTTAAACATCTTGATACAAACTCAGCTATATCTTTTTTCATCATTGACAACCAAAAATGTAACTGCAGGTTTCCATACATTTTTGTACTTTCAAGGTGCATAGCATATGGTGCATTGTGTGCCTCTTGCATAATCTTTGATCTCAAACCACCAACATCTGGTACACAGACTCGACTTCCCATCACTATCATCCCATCATCTCAAATAGAAAATTAGTCTTTTTACCTTCCTGTATCTTCTGTAGCATTTTCTGCAAATATGGATCCTTCATTTGAACTTCTATAATTTTGTCATCTATCACAGGCTTTAACTGAAGAGTAGCCATTAAAGTTATCACATTTTTAATCTTAAACTTTACATTTAAAACATAAAGATTAACTAAGGATGTCAAATTATAACCAACCATACCAGCAACAACATCTAAGGTTTTTCGGCTCAAAGCATCAGCAACAACATTAGCCTTACCTAGATGATAATCAATAGTGCAATCATAGTCCTTCAATAATTCCATCCATCTTCTCTGTCTTAGGTTCAATTCCCTTTGTGTTGGAAAATATTTTAGGCTTTTATGATCTGTTAGAATCTAAAATGTCTATCCATATAAGTAATGCCTCAAATTTTCAGCGCATGGGCAATGGCTACCAACTCTAAGCCATGGGTAGGATAATTCAGCTCATGAGGCCTTAGCTGTCGAGAAGCATAAGCTATCACTTTTTCTTGCTGCATCAATACATAACCTAACCCCCATCCTGATGCATTAGTATACACCACCAATCCACCATTTGTTGATGGTAATGTCAGTATCAGTGTCGTAGTTAATCTCTTCTTTAGTTCCTCAAAACTTTGATGATATTGATCATCCCATTTAAATGCTACATTCTTTCGTAATAATTTTGTCAATGGCCCAGCAATAATGGAGAATCCTTCCACAAATCATCTATAATAACTAGCCAGCCTAAGAAAACTATGCACCTCTGATACATCTTTGGGTGGATCCCACTCCAAAATGGCTTTCAGCTCAGTTGGATCAGGTTGAACACCATGTCTAGACACAATATGCCCTAAAAAGATCATTTGTTCCATCCAAAAGTCGCATTTGTTCAATTTGGCATATAGTTGTTTTTCCTTTATGATATGCAATATGATTCTCAAATGTTGCTCGTGCTCCTCATGATTTTGTGAGTATATGAGAATGTGATCAATGAACACAATTATAAACTGATCAAGATATTCCTGGAAGGTACGATTCATTAATGCCATAAATGTTGTTGGTGCATTAGTTAACCCAAAAGGTACAACAAGGAACTCATAGTGACCATACCTAATACAAAAAGTAGTTTTTGGAATGTTTGGCTTAGCAACCCTCAACTGCCAATACCCAAATCTCAAATCAATTTTTGAAAATATCGTTGCTCCTTAAAGTTGGTCAAGCAAGTCATCAATTCTTGGTAAGGGATATTTATTCTTTATTGTTACTTGATTTAGTTGCCTATAATCAATACACAATCGCATACTCTTATCATTTTTCTTCACAAATAACACTGGTGCCCCCCAAGGAGATGTACTAGGTCAAATGAAACTTTTTTGTAACAACTCTTCTAATTATTTCTTTAATTGTTGCAATTCCACTACTGTCATTCTATATGGTGCAATAGAAATAGGTGCCACTCCTAGCAAGGTCTCAATATTAAAATCAACTTCTCTATATGGTGGCAAACCCGGTAAATCATCAAGAAATACTTCTGAAAATTCTCTCATTGTAGGAATATCTGCCAAACCCAAACTAGGAACACTAATGTCCACCACACTTGCTAGAAATGCATCACAACCTTCTTTGATTAGTTGAAAAGCCTGAATAGCTGAGATTAAACAAGTCATAATAATTTTGCACTTTCCAACAAATATAACTTTTAATTGTCCTGAAGATCTTATCATCAATTCTTTAGTATGACAATCTAAAACTGCATGATGTTTTGCTAACTAGTTCATCCCCAAAATAACATCAAATTCCTTAAAGTTCATCAATATTAAATTTGCAATCAATATAACACCACACACTAACACAGGATAAGTTCTACATACTTTGTTTATGATCACATTACCTCCAGCAAGCATCAAAACACCTAAATCATATCCTAAAGATTCAACTACAACATACACCCGTGATGCAAATTCTAAAGACATAAATGAATATATGGATCGTAGGTCTATCAAAACATAAGCTTCTACATTGCAAATAGAAAAGTGTACCAGAAATAACTCCAGGAGCTGTTGGAGCCTCTTAACGAGTGATAGCATAAACTCTAACCCGTGGTTGAGTATGGGTTGCCTGTCCTCCACTAAAACCTAAAGTTGGCCCACCATGTCCTCCTCTACCTCTACCTCGCCCTCTGCTTCTGCTAGTGTCATGAAAATTCTCCCCAACATTACTCTGCCCAAATACAGGAGATTCCCCTCTAATCGAACCTGCCATTGGACAATCTCGACTCATATGGCCTGGTTGTCTATAAGTATAGTAAGTAAGCCTTTTAGGTCCCCAACACTCTCTATAATGAGTTCTTCCACGATTATTACAAACTAGGGCTACACCTCTACCCAATATGCCCATAGGTCCTCTCCTACCCTCTGAGCCTTCAAAACTTCCATAGCTACCTCTACCTGGTGCCACATATACGAATCTACTAGGATGACTCTGGCCTCTGCCTCTTTGATTACCAATAAATCCTTAAAATTTTGATCCCCTAAATGATGTGAAACTGCCTCTTTTTATTGCTCTATTTGGTTCTCCACCCCACTTTGTATAACTTCTCTTCCTTCTCACCAATTGCATTCTTCTCTTGGATCACCTCCTCAGCTCGAATAGCTGCTGGTAATAATGCAGTATAATTGGTTGGCTTAGCCGCTAATTGATCTCGAATTTCTAACCTTAGTCCTCTCTTAAATTTCTAGCACTTCAATTCCTCTATAGCTACATATTCTGAGGCATATCTTGAGAGTTTAACAAATTGTACTTCATAGTCTGCCACTGTCATATTATTTTGCTGCAATTGGAAAAACCCCATCTTTTTCTCATCTAAGTTTACTATTGGTGTGTATTTGTTTGCAAACTCCTTTAGAAAATCACCCCACATCAAAGTCATCGGTTGGGCAGTGCTACCTGAAATAGTCTCCCACCAGTCTAATGCATTCTTTTGAAGCAATGATACTGCATTCTTCAGCTTTTGCTCTGGGGTACATTCAAGCCTATTCAAGATTCTCTCAGTTCTTCTAGGCCACTCCTCAGCCTCAGCAGGATCAGTAGTGCCCTCAAAGTCAATTGCCCCTTACTTCCTCAATCTATCATAATTTTTATCTACGGAAGGTTCTGTATATGCTTGTGTTACAAATCTCTGCATCATCTCAGCAAACTGTATGATATTTAGGTTTACACCCACAGCTGAAATATTTCCTAATATCTCAAGATTCTCTACAACATGGTCAACATGGTCACATGCATGAATAGACTCAACAGACTCATCTCTAACCTCTAGGCTAGCATTAACTCTATCAGGTGCATCCATACTCCTCTATGCCAATGCATATAAGTATTAACACAATGCAAATATCATATATATCATATTCATATTACATATGTCTACAGAATCATGAACCCGCTCTAATACCACTAAATGTGACATCCCATTTAATGATCACTAAAATTCTCTCTAAGTCTATCCATTGTCATTAAAAGACCTGATTTAATTTTTTTTAAAAAACATTATGTCTCTTATTCACCCATAGTAACTATTTACAACAAAACATACATGGATAAACAAACTAAAATACTAATTGACTGCATACTGGACCAACCTCTATTACGCTGCTAGACAGTAACTTTGAAATGTATACTGTATGTAATCTTTAGTCTACTCTTCCTGAAAGAAAATTTAATGCAAAAGAGTAAGTTTGCATACTCAGTAGGTAAATGCATAACGATACTTCAATCTCAAATAACATAACAAACATTTAAATATTAATAACTCATCATCATATCCATGCACGAAATAAAGAGTTTTTACTCTTAAATGCCACATAGGCTATCAAATATTATTTCCACACAGGCTATAGATCTCATTGCCACATAGGCTATCGAATGTTATTACCACACAAGCTATCAAATGTTACTGTCACATAGACTATCAAATGTTATTGCCATACAACCTATCAAATGTTATCGCCACACAAGCTATCAAATGTTATCGCCACACAGGCTATCAAATATTATCACCACACAGGCTATCAAATGTTATCGCCACACAAGCTATCAAATGTTATCGCCACACAGGCTATCAAATGTTATCACCACACAGGCTATCAAATATTATCAACATCTCATGAAAATAAATAAATCAAGAGTATAACAATCTTTCATCTACGTATTCCATAATATATAACAATCTTTCATCTACGTATTCTACAATATCATCACATTAAACAACATTTCATTCCATTGAGTATAAGTTTATGGTATTTAACCAATCATACATATAGTACCATTAGCTATTTACTTACCTCCTTCTTCAAGTTTATTTAGCCATGGATGGTCTCGACTTATTTTCACTATTATCCTCAATGCCTCGAGGACCTATTTCAATACACAAAATCAATTCATGATGATAAAGTAAGATTTTCATCTTGTTATATAACTATGGAATGTTTCATGCAAGTGGACTTGGTATTTATGCATATTTTCCTTATATGATAGTCTGACCTTGCTATATTCTCATAGCAATAACTCCAGATATACTCATCCAAATTACTTGATTCTTTTTTTTTTCAAATAAACTGGACACATAATGATACGACATATTAAAATCTCAAGCCAATATCAGACACAGAAAAATGTGGTGAATTTTTTAATGTTGCCTTATTGCAATGTCATCTCAATCTGAGTAGGTCTTACATTCTTAGGTGTATCTCAAATTGTACCAATTCAATTGTAAAAATCATCTACCACCAGTTACAAAACATATAAAGGAACATTTTTCATGTTTTACTTATTGTCTAATTCAGTCTATAAAGTCACCAAAATAAAGGACCAAATCTTAGGGCGAGCAGGTCTATAACATGTTGACAAATAGTCATGATGAAGGGATAATATCTTAACAACCATGCTAGATTTGGCAACAATATTTCACAGACATGTAGATCAATCATAAATATACAACTTTCAAGTTTGGACCATCATCAAATTCTGAATCTATGGCCATCAAATTCTTAGAAAATAAAATTAAAAGAAATGTAAGGTTTCATCCTGATACAGGGTCAGTCCCAATCAATGATTCATATCTCTTTCCACATAGCAAATCAATCAAAACTGATTTACAGCTATTTAGAGGGGATATAAAGCTACAAGTTTCATGATTTTCACTTTATCAAAATCAGAATGTAAGGCCATCAAAATATAAGAAAATAGAAGACTGAGATCGTCTCTGTTCATATGTGACCCAGCCCTACTGAAGGAGTCATATCTCCTCACACACACACAATCAAGCAAAACTATTTCATACACATTTATATGAGACATAAAGCTACAACTTTCATATTTTTAACTTTCCCTAATTCCTCTTTTAATGTTATGAAATCATGGGTGCAAAATTCAGCTCTAATAGCAAAACCAACAGAATCAACTCTTGTTCTCTTGGATTACAACTTCCATCCAAGAGCTCTACCTCAATTGCTCCATAATTCACACTAACCATGCATGATTAACATGTCATGAGAGATTAATTTCAATTGAGAAGAAGATAAATTAACTTACCTATTATCTCAGAATTAGAAAACCTTAGGACTTTTTCCCTAGGCAGCTCACTCTTCTCCGTCTCCTTCTTCTTCTTCTTCTTCCTTTCTTTCTTTCTTCCTTAGCTCTCTCTTTATTCTGGTATAACTCATGGTTTTTCCTCAATAATCTGACCCTAAATGTCATGTGTAAACTTATTATAACAAGATAAAATCATGGTGTTTCATTTCCATTAGTTGAAAGTTCACTTTTTCTCTTTTAGTCCCTCTTCTTCACTCCTTAAGCACCTTCATCCATCTCCTACTCCCTAGATGCTCCTTATACTTTTAATTAAGCTCCAAAACACCATTATTTATGATACTATAACATGCACACAATATAAGATAATTTTTCATGCAACTATGCAAACATTACATATATGTTCAAGTGCCCCAAATGTAAGGGTGCAAGTGTCATCATTGTGTTTCTCCAAATTCACATGTCTAAAAAAAATCATTTATCTAGTGCATATTTTCAAATATAATGTAATTAAAATGCATATGATTTGGGTTGAGGATGTTACAGGAACTATCAAGGAGATCTCATTCGCAAGGAGAAAGGCATCACAAAAGCTTCAAAACCTACCTTATTCAGAGTTGCCTTATTTTGACTTATCTTATTGGGAGCTACCTTATTTAGACTTGCCTTATTTAGACAAGTTTCCTTTCATACAAGACAAGCAAGCACCAAGTAAGATGAATAACTCGTCAAGAAGTTTAAGGAAACTTTGACAATGTTCGTGCAAGAAGTAATCAAGGAAACAAACGTTAGAGCATTCAATAGATTTCTTCATAGGGGTAAAATAGTCATTTACACACTTCAATTTCATGTATGAATCCTTAAAATGAACTCTAGAAGTCCAACTTTACATAAGAAAAAATTTTCACAAAAAATATTTTGAAGGTTTTAAAAGGTTCTAATAAGTTTTTAGAATATTCTAAGAAGCTTCTAAGAATATTCCAAGTATTTTTTTTTTTATGGAAGAACAATATTCCTAAAGAGGACATAAAAGGGGATGACATATATGGTCAAAGAGATCATTAAAGTCAAGTCAAATATCTTTCAAGATATGCACAAAAATATTCTTCCTTTCCTTACTTAACCAAATTCTACTTTCTCTTGAGAATAGGATTTATTTCTTGAATTGGATCATTATAGTTAACAATTAGGAAGTTTGGATGCTCTTCCCGATCAAATAGTGTAGAGGATTTTTCCTAATTGTTTCTTTTTAATTTTTAAAATAGGAATTAGTCCTTTGTTCCTTAATAGATGAGCATTGTAATGCCTATAAATAGGTCATCTAAACCATGTATTTTCAACTTAATTTTCATCAAAATAATTCATATTTCTTATCAGAAATTGTTCTCTTCTTTGGTTCTTGAAAGAACTTGGTGAAGTTATTTAATTAAGGGCTTAAGTAGCTTTACAAACTTGTTTAATTCTAAACTAAAAATTGACTAAGTTCATTCTAGGTCTAAAAATTAAAAAACCTTTAATTCTTTATAATTTAGGTTACTAGAAACATGTTTTCTAGAGGTCTAATTAAGAATTAAAGTTTCAATTGCTTGATTCTTAATAGATCCTTAAGATAACAACATTGCATATGGGTTTCAGATAAGTTACCCACATTCATATTATTTGGTATCTTAGCTTAGGCTTCAAAATCAAGTACATATCCTTTATTTATCTTATTATGTGTTTTTCTTATTCTAATTATTTTCTTTATTCTTGTTTTTTCCTATTCGTTTATTTCTCTTCTTCTTCAAAATCTTTTTCTTTTGTGATCTCCTTATTAAATTATTTCTTTCATCTTAGTTACCAATTATTTGTTTCTAAAAAAAAGAGGAGTTTGCGAATTGCACCTAATTTCTACCAATTCGATTCCAATTAGTTTATTTTCTTATGATTAGCTTCAATTATCAAAAAAAGAAAAAAAGAAAGAAAAGGGCCCTCTAAGGAAAAAAAAAAAAGACATCAAAAAATGGTAAAAAAAGAAAAAAAAGAAAGAAGTTTAGAATTATGATTTGTTGGCTCTAATTCTTTCTACACTTGATTTTTCTTCTTTCTATTTATTTTTGTTTGCTTCCATTTATTTCCATTTGCTTTTGTTTGTTTTTGAAAGTTTTTTGTTTATTTTCAAGTGTTTCCATTTGTTTTTAATTATTTTTGTTCACTTCCTTTTACTTTCAAGAGTTTCCATTTGTTTTTGTTTCTTTCCATTTATTTTTGTTTGCTTTCTTTGTTTTTAAAGTCAAGATTAAGTTGGAATTGCTTATTTGCTTTGTGATTAAGCTTGCTCTTAATAATAGAAACTTTAGTTCCAAAAGAGCTAAAAGAAAAGAATTAAGAATGATAAAAGGCAAGAGTGGTAAGCTCATTATAGGATAAAAGCCTATTTGTGTGAAACATGAGAGGAGTGACATTTATTGGGAGTAAACATGTAAGGAAGTGTTTTGTAAGGATTTCTTTTAATTTCTTGCTTCTTATTTCACAATGAGAGAATAGAAGAAGGATCTTAAATTCAAGTCCTTCATCAAAAGATATACTAGATCAATTGAAGGATGGATTTTTATAAATAATCCACAAAGTAAGAGAGAATAAATAAGAGGCAATGAGCTAACAACACCAACACCATCAAGACAACATTAAAGTAAGAAAGAAAAGGTAGGTGGCATTATGAAGATGAGGAACCATTAGATAAAGGCTACTAAAAGGAAAAAAGATACAAAAATAAAAAGATGAAGATTCTAAAATTTTATGAAAAAGGTGGTCCCAACGAATACTTAGCATAGGAAAATAAATGGAGTTCATCTTTGAGTGCCACAATTGTTCTAAGGAAACTAAGGTAACACTTGTTGCTATTAATTTTGGAGAAAACACTTTAAGAGTGGTGGAATCAAGTGGAATTAACAAAGAAGTGTTTTCAAGAGGACCCTGTTTATACTTGGCAAGAGGTAAAGCAAATCATGTATGAGATCTGTGTTACATTCTTATGAAGACATGTTTCCTTATAGTAGCAATAAATAAGATAAAAAAGATACAATGGGAAAAATTGTTGAAAGCACCATAGTAGGGATTGTTGATTAAATACCACTAATGAAGGCTTTGTTCCAATGCTCAAATTGAAAGTCTCATACATGATGATGTGTTGATTACATGTAAAAATGATAATGATGGTCTAAAATAAGAAAACAAAATAATAATGAGAGAGAGAGAGAGAGAGAGAGAAAGAAAGAAAGAGAAAGAAACAAATGCATAGTAAAATGAGAGCTGTGAGAAAACCATAAAGTGGTGTACGATAATAGAGGAAAAAGGAGAGATTTGAGATGATGCATAAAATAAAAAAGATATGCATGGGAAAGGAGAGCCTATAGGGGATGCACAAAATAAAAGAGATGTGCATGCAAAACGAGAGGGTGTGCAAGATCAAAATCTTTATGTAAATGATTGTGATGAAATGGAAGCCTACCTTTCACTAGCACCCATGACCTTGTTTTTGTTTAAAGGGACATATTTTGTTACTAACAATTTATATGATATTTTGAATAGTGCTTTTGTGTCTCTTCTGAAAATAGTGTGAATAATTATTTTCCAACAAAGAGGTACCAAAGGGATTATCATCCATAAGAGGAGATAAGCATCAAGTATACTTGATTATTGGTAATTTGGCCATTCATGAAAAATAAAGTGTTAATTAAAAAAGTGAGATTAGAAAATAATTATTTTCTTCAAAACTAATGGTTGCCTCTTTATGTAAAGAGGTTTCTTTTAATTTTAATCTTTATTTTGCATTTAATAAAAATTATTTTAGTTATAAACCTTGTTTTGTTACTCATAAGCTTAACTTTTCTTTATCTATTATTTTTGTTTCCTTTTCAAAATTATATGATGTTTAGTATTTGTTCATACTAAAAAATAAGAATTTTTACAAATTTGTGTTCTACTAATGCTTACTTGTTTATATGGAATTTTTCAAGCTTTATGTAGATGTATATGTGCGATTTGTGTTTGAACCTAGTGGAAAATTTTAGATCTATACATGGTGTTCCAAGAGAGTAGAAGTTCCTTTTATGATCGCAAGGGTAAATTACTATAAAAAGAGATTACAAGGTAAGGAAAGTGTGGTTGCCAATGCTTTATCGGGAAGGTATGAACTTCTTTTTACTTTAAATGCTAAATTCTTAATTTCTGAGTACATTCAAGAGTTATATGTGGATGACATGATTTTAGCAAGTTCATTCATGCTTGTAAAGAGGTTGTTATTGAAAAATACATTAGGCATAATAATTTTTTTTTTAAAGACAATCAATTGCATGCCTAAAAGTAATTTGCATGAGCTTCTAGTTAGAGAAGCACATGAGGAGGTTTTAATGGGACACTTTGGAATGCTAAAAATTTTAGATGTTCATAAACACTCTTATTGGACTAACATGTAATTAGATGTGTAAATGATTTGTAGTAGATGTGTTGCATGCGAATAAGCTAATTTCAAAACTAAACCACATGGATTATACATAGCTTTACTCATTCTTAGCATACTTTGGATTGATTTTTATATGAATTTTTGTCTTAGATTTGCTTAGGTCTAAACGTAGTGATTCAAATTTTGTTGTGGTCTATTACTTTCTAAAATAGCACACTTTATTGCATGTCATAAAACTAATGATGTCATTAACCTTGCTAAATTATTTTCAATGTGATTGTACTATTGTTAATTTATTTAAAGCAAGGGTGTTCCAAACTACATAAGGAAAGAAAAGTTCAGCTTGTTGTGATTACAAGGATTGAATGTTATATAAAGGGTAAGTATGGTGTTAAAATTACTTTTATTATTACTTATGTTTCTCTTTATCATGATACAGGTCAAGATTCGAGGATGAATCATTTTAAGGTAAAGGGGTATGATATACACCAAATTAGGTTCAACATTAAAGACATACGAAGTGAAGAGAACTATCAAAGAGATCTCATTCAAAAGGAGGAAGGCGTCACAAAAACTTTAAAACTTGCCTTATTGGGAGCTACCTTATTTAGACCTACCTTATTTGGACAAGTTTCCTTTAATACATGACAAACAAGTACCAAGTATGATGAAAAACTGATCAAGAAGTTTAAGGATACTTTGAGAATGTTTGTGCAAGAAGTAATCAAGGAAACAAGCATTAGAACATTTAGTGGATCTTCTTCACAAGGGCAAAGTAGTCATTTATACGTTTTAATTTCATTAGTGGATTCTTAAAATGAACTCTACAAATCCAACTCTACAAATGGAGAAAATATCACAAAAAATATTCAATAAGGTTCTACCAAGTTTCTAGAATATTCCAGGAATCTTCTACAAATATTTTAAGCTTCTTTTGATGGAAAAATTATATTTCTAAAGAGGGTATAAGAGGGTGTGACACATATGGTAAAAGAGATTGTTAAAGTCAAGTCAAATATCTTATAAGATATGCAAGATCTCAATAATATTTTTCGCATCCTAACATGACCAAATTCCACTTCATCTTTAGAATATGATTTCTTTTATTTCTTGAATTGAATTATTAGTTAATAATTAGGAAGTTTGGATGCTCTTCTTAAATGAATAGTATAGAGTATTTTTCCTATTTGGTTTCTTTTTAATTTCTAAAATAAGAATTAGTCCTTTATTCCAAAATAGATGAGCATTGTAATGCCTCTAAATATACCATCCAAATAATGTATTTGTAACTTAGTTTTTATCAAAATAATTCTTATTTCTTATAAGAAATTGTTCTCTTTTTTTGTTCTTAAAAAAACATGATGAAGTTATTTAAGTGAGGACTTAAGTAGCTTTACAAACTTGTTTAATTATAAACTTAAAATTGACTTAGTTCATCCTAGGTTTGGACATTAAACACACTTTAGTTCTTTATAATGTAGGTTGCTAAAAATAAATTTTCTAGAGATCTAGTTGTGAATTAAAGTTTTAATTTATTAACTTTTGATAGATCTTTGGGCAAAGGTAACAACATTGCACACAGGTTTGGATAAGTTATCCATGTTCGTATCATAGAGGCAAACATGTTTGATGGCTGGCCTTGTCTCTTCATCACATTGAGCAGTTTTCGATTCTAATTAATTTGTCTTCGAAGGGATTTCTTTAGCTGGGTTTTCCTGGGGCTACGGGAGTTTTAGAACCACCAGACTAGCTGTCAAAGCCTCTGTTTTCTAAGCTTGGAAGGAAGATAAGGTAGTCCACATGGAATGGGTTAAGGCTAGCTGGAATTATGCCATAGTGGTTCTAGTGTTTATGGAAGGATTTTATAATGGTTTTTAGTTGATGATCATTTCTAAAGGAGGTTTCCTCCTCAAGGGAAAGATGAAGCTTGTTTCTGGATGGATTGGCCATTTTAAACTTAAAATCAAGGATGTTAGCTTTTAAGAGGTAAAAGAAAAATTTTCCAAAGACGACTCCAATTAATGGCTTTTGATCTTGAATTGGGATATGTTAGCCCTGAAAAAGGACACAAAATGAGCTTAAGAGGCATAAGGTGTCCACAATCACTTTAATACTTAAATCAGTAAATCATTTTGAGTTTTTGAGAGCTTTAGAGAATTGGAGAGTTGTGTAGTAATGATAGAGTTTTTTTTGTAGTCCTTGCCTCTTATGTTGAAATAATCTTTTATACTTATGCATAATGATTGTGATTTAAAGAAACTAATTGTCTTTATAACTGCATGATCTCTGAAAATTAAAGAAATAAATGTACCATTGATCTTTAAAATGTTACTATCTTTATTGTTATTAATAAGCTTAACTGGTCGAACGAACCATCGTTCGGTACTCATACATTGGCTCGCATAAGAAACTACTTGTTCATTGAGTAAATGTCCGCTCATGGGGCGTTCAAATATAGGAAAGCTATTAATTATATATTATAAGTTTTCATATGACTTATTAATTAATATTTTTAATCTTAATTTTTATTAATTAAAATTAAAAAATAAAGTCATTAATATTTATGAGAAAAAATAAAAAAAAAATATAGAACATACTTAAATAAAAATTTTTATCGTTTACCAATAAAAATATTTTTTTATTATAGAATGGTACTTGTTAAAATAAAAAACCTTATTCAATATTATCTATGATATGGAGTTCCAACGAAGTGCCCATTATAATCCCCGTCCAAGGACGGGCCCTATAGAACTTCATTTAATAAATTTGAATGACAGATAGCTTTGTTCCTTGCCGATTTATAGCAATATTTCAGCTAGAAGCTGAATGTTCTTGTTTTTTTTTTTTTTTTTCCCTTGTTTAGTGATTGTGTACGATCTTCACAAGCTGAATATGTCTGTTTGCATAAAAGACAAGTTGCAAAAAAAAATCTTTTGCCTCTTTTATATATTTTTATCTTTTAATCAGAAAATATTGAGAAATCAGAAAAAATTTATTGAGATTCATTTTTTCTCTCTCATATTATGTTACTCTCACAATTTTCAGGTTTAATTATTTTATTAACTATTTAACAGTAAATTTCTTAATTCTTTTGTAAAAAGATTAATTGAATCCAATTGAAAAACAGGGGCTTATTTAGCTTTTAGGTTAAAGTTTAAGGGGCAATCCGTACCTTAGGCCTCATTTACTCATACTGCAAGTTCAGAGCATGCAACTGATTCTTCCGTTTCATGGATAAGGTCAATTCTTTTCTTGGGACTTGGGACGCTTTTTAAGGCGCTTGTCCATTTTAGATAGTGAAGGTTTGCGAGACGGCATCGTATGATCATAGGGGAAGGAGTAAAAAAAAGATCGAAATTCACTTTGATTTATAACGGTACCGTTCATTAGTCTTCTTAAGAAAACACGAGTATGGCAGAGCCATAGATTCTAGTCGGAGGTGGAAGTTTTGCTTTCTGGCAGAAACACAACTAATTTACTAGTCTTTGATTATCCATACTTCCTTAGCTACATAACCCGGTAACCTTTCAATTTTTCCCTTCTTGTTCTTGTTATTTATCATTTTTTTTGCTTTTTTTTTATTATTATTAGTAGCAAATTCTGAAAATCGGAATGTTTTCTCTTGTGCCGAGTTTTGTATCATCATACATCAACGAAAAGGAGAAAAGCTATAACAAAGTGGTTGCACTTATAATTCTATCTGTTGGATATTAATTAATTTCCTGATGGAGTCCAGTTTGAGTGTCATCTATGTTACTCATGTAATGAAATTTGAAATTGTACCAGGTTGGATGGTGGATAAGATGTTGTCTTAAAATTTTGGTTTAATAGATAACAATTCTTAGAAACATGAATTAGGTAGATAATGATGAAAGGATGGTTTAGATTGTGTATATGAATAAAAGTATATGCTTGTTTTTGCAGTTAAGGAATAGCCATATGGTTAGGCAAGGTAGTAATACCCTTTTCCTTGATGAATGGCTGAGGAGCATCAGTGGAACTGGTACTAGTACTAGTAGTACTGCAAGCATCAGCACAAGCAACTTTTCTTCCTCATCTGCCCGCGCCATCATTCAAGCATGGGCTGAGCTGAGAGACTTCCTTCAACATCAATTGTTCCAACCCAATCATCTTCAGGCTTTGAAAAATCCTTCACGCTCAAGCTTCCGTTCATGTTGCCGACCCCTAAGCAAAGCTTATTCTTTCCATTTTATCGTCTCAAAACCTCTTCCTTCCGCTTGAATCATATCCTCTGTTGCTTCGGCTCTTTATATCTGTGTCAGGAAATCATTCAGGCCCTCTTCAGTACTTATTCATTCAGCATTGGATGTGCTCTCTAAGATTTTAGATAATAATTTTGATGCTACGAAAAGCCCTGAGCTAGTTGCTGAAGGCATTCTCCTTCTAGGCACTTTTGCTTTTGTGCCTTCTGCATCAGATTCCTCTAAGACCGTTTGTTTAGGGTTGCTCTGTAGGCTGTTGGATGAGGAGTACAGGTTAGTTAACTCTGGTCATGATCTTATTTCAGATGTTCTTGCAGTGATCATATATGCTCTGTTTTCTTCTGTGAATACCCATTATGTTACAATTTTGGATGCGTTGTTAGGAATTTGGGGGAAGGATGGTGGACCACATGGTAACATTTCCATGGGCTCATGATTCTGCATTTGATTTATTGGGTTTTGTTTCGGTTTATCAAATCACATTCTACTGAGAAATTGCAGAAGTTCTGTGAAGAGACTTTGGAGACTCCAAAGCAAAACTATGTTCCTTCTGCTATTGTCATGGCTGCAGCTGGTGCACTAAGAGCATTGAATGGCCCTGACATCAGGATGTTCTGGTCTGCAGATTCTTTCAAGATTAAGAGATTTCTGCTGAAAATTATATAGAATTTGCTACTAGAGATTTAATTACTAACAGAGGAGGCTTTTTCTGGTATAGAAAATGATTGCAAAACCAGTCTTCTGCTACAATGCATTTCATTAGCTTTGGCTCGATGCGGCTTAGTTTCTTCCCGAGCTCCTTTGCTTGTATCCCTTGCTTCAGCATTATTGACAGAAATATTTCCCCTGCAGTGCTTGTATACAAGAATATTTGAGTTATTGCATTGAAATTCCATTAAACTACGGCCTGGTGAGGTTAAAGAACATTTGAATAGTGTTCTTTTTAAGGAAGCAGAAGCCATATATGGTGTTTTCTGTAATCAATATGTCTTAATAGATGAAGATAGCAAGATAACAGTGGAAAATATGGTATGGCATTTCTGCCAAGATCTCTACTTGGGACATCGGCAAGTGGTCTTGATTCTTCATGGCAAAGAGGTCGAGTAGCTTGGAGATATTGAAAAAAATTGCTGAGTCTGCCTTCCTCATGGTTGTAGTTTTTGCATTGGCTGTTAATAAGAACAAACTAAATTCCAAATTATCAATGAAAGCTCAAATGGAGACGTCTGTTTCAATACAAGTTTCATTCTCATGTGGAGTATTTCCGTCGGATCTGTTTGCCTGAGTACATGGATACAATTCGAAGTGTGGTTGTGAGTGTACAGGAGAATGAAACTGCACGCAGCAATTTTGTAGAATCTATGCCCTCTTATACTGATTTGACAAATCCTCAAGGTATCCCTGGTTTATTCAATGATTTCATTCTGCAATAGTTGTGTTACTTTGCACATTGAGTTGATTCTCATATTTATATTGTTATTACTTGTTCATAAAATTTGAAATGCTGTCATGTAAGGTTCTTGCAGAAGGTGGAATATAGATGGTTCAAGGATGAAGTGCAAACTGCCCGTATTTTATTTTACCTGAGGGGTTATTCCAACATGTATTGAACGGTTGCCTAGTCCTATATTTAGCAGGGTGCTAGCTGCTACTATATTCTTGTATCCTCCATCAAATGAATAACTAGTTTTACTGGGAAGCTTAGTTTTTTTATGTTATGCATGAAATTTGATTTGTTATTACAAATGGAATTTAGATATATGAGTCATCTGAATGGAAAAGTGGCTCGAGCCTCCCATTCTATATTTATGGCATTCATATCTTCAGGGGAGGACCCTAATGAGAACTCTAATGAGAATGAAAGAGCATCACTGAAGGAGCAACTAGCTTTCTATTACCTGCAGAGATCTTTAGCTGTACCTACTCAGCTACAAGCCATGTTACTCAGCTACAAGCCATGTTGATCAGACTTCAGCATCATTTTAAGGTGCTGATTTTGTTATTTTGTGTGGATGCAGGGATATCAAGGCATTACTCCTTTTGAAGGTATGGCTTCAGGAGTTGCATCATTGGTCCGAAATCTTCCCGCTGGAAGTCCAGCATCATTTTATTGTATTCACAGGTTCATTGAAAAAGCAAACATGCTCTGCAATGATATTTCCACACAGGAAACTGATATATGGAAAAACTGGCCGGAAGAGTCAGAGCCTTGTAAGAAAATCTTTGATTTGCTGTTACAGC
The DNA here is from genome assembly GCA_949677035.1 of Omphalea diandra. Taxonomy (NCBI): domain Eukaryota; kingdom Viridiplantae; phylum Streptophyta; class Magnoliopsida; order Malpighiales; family Euphorbiaceae; genus Omphalea; species Omphalea diandra. The sequence continues at coordinate 4,870 of CATIWR010466498.1, read as the reverse complement.
ATATTTCCCTAGTTGATATACAAGTGAGTATTTACCCTTTGACTAGACTTCCCATTTTACTTTATTTCGGATCTTCACATTGATATCTGGTTAGTCAGGGGTTTTGATTAGGTAAGATTTGCATTTAAGTTAAAAGTCAATATATATCTTTTGGGCTCATTTTAGAATGCTTGATGATAATGCAAGATTGAGTGTTGTAAATTTTTAAGGTGGCTAAAATATATGAGGAAAATACTTATGATGCATTTACCATGATATGTTCATCTTGGATATAAACAGTAATTAGCCTTGACTTATTTGCTGGGTACTACCAAACTTAATGAAATTGTTGGCTCGGCTGATCATTCAGTTAGCAAAAGATGGCCAGAATGTTGTTCTTAATGAGTTTCATACTCATGTTGCTGAATCTGATGATGTTACACGCAAGCCAACATTAGTTTCATGGCTGCACTCCTTGTCTTACCTTTGTTCTAAAGCAATTAATAAAAGTGGAACATCTGGCACCAAAAGTGAAGAAACTTCTGCTTTGCCTCTTCCAGATCCATCAGACAGGGACAGGATAAATGCTCGGTTCTAAATTGTTGGGGTGCACATTTCAAGTTTCATTCTTTTTCCTGGTTTGTTTTTTTATCGCTTGATATTTTTGGTATGTTGCCTTGCTTCTACATAATCTCCAGCAATAACAAAACGAAAGTATTCACATGAAATAGGTCTGTATCTACTATGTTGTTATTTTCAATTTCATTCTTCTTACTGTAAAAACTGGAAAAGAAAATATAAGAATTTCCATCTGTGATGGTTTTTCTATCTACCTACACAAATTACTCGCAAGTTGTTGGTTTTAGGGGTGATAAGGCAATGACTTAACATTGTTGCATATGGTTTTGAATGATAACAAAGTATTGAAATTTCTGATTTGTGTTTAAATGTTTTTCTCTTTTAATTAGAACTTTTGCTTCAAATAAGAAGCAAAATGTTTGAAGCCCAAGTGATACCTTGCAAGCTATTACATAATATAAACCCTAACATGCAACTTAATTATAGGGATACAAGTAATTATAAGGATTCTTGATTATTCTTGATTTGTATACCTTCCTAATATGAACTACTCAACCCGTGTATATATGGGCTTGTACCTATGAATAAGATTATCAAGAAATTACTTTTCTCTCTTTGTTTTACATAGAATCGAAGCTGTGAAAATTTTCAAAAGAATACGGGGAATTTTTTTTTTTGCCCTAGTGAGCAGTGTTTGTGTATCCCTTCGGGTCAGTTTTTTCAAGTGACCACCTGTTCTCACCGCCATCAAAGGATGAAGCATCACTTGCTGATCGGCTCTTCCCTAAAGTCCAATCACCGGAAGCCCAACACGTGAGCTTCACTTGCCACTAGAATCTTCTACCACATGCTTCAAGCGCAAATGCATGGAGGCATGCGTATGAAACAGTGCCTTCTCCTCCAGTCAGGCTTTTCAATGTAGCCCCACTCTCACCCATACTCCAATGTATCTAGTTACTTTGGAACTCACCATCAACATGAAAGATACTTTTGCCTCAATTTTTTTTGGTTATGTTTTATTTTGTCTTGGCTCATATTGAGTTTGGGTTTGTCTTGATTCTACCTTGGTTTTATTATTTGGATCTTGCATTGTGTTTCTATGGCTGCTGATATGCTATCCAAAATCACTGACCATTAGTTAACCGGTTCAAATTATCTAGATTGTTGTAAGATAGTTAGGATTTAGTACAAAGTATCTCTAAGGATAATCATCTCACTGAGGATCCACCAACAGGTTATACTTGCCAAGAATGGCTAAGAAACCATATGACTAATAATAAAGGAGGGGATACAGGTAGTGACAATCGGAATTAGGATGCAGGGGAAGTTGTATGTTATTACTTTCATGAACCTGGTCATACCAAATGCATGTGTCGCAATTTGCAAAATAAATCTTAGAAGTCTCACTTAGTTTATGTTGCAACTATTGCAAACATACCTAACTCATCCTCTAAGTAGGCTATTACAATTTCTACAGATGAATTTATTAAGTTCAAATCCCTTACTTTCTAGTGTTGAGATTTCCTCTATGCACAAGGTCTTTATCAGAGTATTTTGCACAGATATTAGTGTCTTTGTTCCTTTATCTATTTAGGCTTTTAGTGCTCTTATTAGTCATAATAATAGATCTAGAACTGGATGGTTATACCATAGGACTAATAATAGAGGAGGGGATACAGGTAGTGACAATCGAAATTAGGATGTAGGGGAAGTTGTATGTGATTACTTTCATGAACCTGGTCATACCAAATGCACATGTCATAATTTGCAAAATAAGAAGTCTCGCTCAGTTTATGTTGCAGCTATTGCAAACACACCTAACTCATCCTCTAAGTAGGCTATTACAGTTTCTACAAATGAATTTATCAAATTCACTCAATACCAACAAACATTGAAGAATTTGTCTCATCTTATCACTTTCGTCGATGAGTCAAGCAAACTAAGTACGTGTCGTCTTCTCTCTCTTTCATAAGAACAAGTGTAACTTGTCCTTAATCCATAATCAATGTTAATATTAGCCCAAAAGATCTATTCAATAATCGAACAATTAAGATTTTAGATTTCAGTTAGACCTTTAAAAAATTTATTTATAGCAACCTAAGTTATAAGGATTTAAAAGTTGTTAATTCAAAAAAACTAAATTAACTAATGTCGATCTAAGTTTATATTTAACTGTTTTGCAAAGTTATTAAGATTTCACTCAACAATCTCATAAAATCCTTTCAAGAATTCAAGAAGAGAATAAATCTCACTAACCAATATGCTAAAGAAAAAAAGATATTCATTCATTCAGCATGGTGGCTGAATGGAGGGTTTAAATGCCTCTCATAGTACATAACTTATTATTATAGATAGTATCAACCCAATTAAATTAAAAGAAATTTAACTTATGAATCTAGACATAGCATTCAACCATGGATGAATTGGCCACTAAAATAATAGTTAAATAATCTAATCCTAGTGAAAGTAGAAGATGAATAATGCCAAGAATATGGCATATGGTGTATTCAGCTAAAAGGAGTTAATGCATTCTAAAACACTAATATGAGATACTTATAAGAAATAAAATCTATTGAAGAAATCCTAATCTAAAGAGAACTGTATAGCCAATGATGAAGAATCATGAAGACAATACCAACTAAGTAAATTTTGGTGTATCTTGGACTTTGACTTGTTGACCTTATCTTTTTATCTTGACTTGTCTTAATTCTTATCCAAACATGTCTTGGTTGCCACTTTATGTCTTGCTTTATGATACAATATGTGTTGTCTCCCTTTAGGATATGATTCTTGTCTTAGTTTAGGATATCCAATATGTTTTGTCTTAACATGAAATCTTTGTCTTGTCCTAATATGGAATTTTTGTCTTATCTTAAAATGTTTTGTCCTAAGATAAAATCTTTTAAAATCTTCTCTTTAATTATAGGGTTCATATTTAGGTCTCCATTTTAAGCTTTCATGCATTGAATTAAGGTCTAATGAATTGTTTTGGGCTTATTGAATATCCACTAAATACATTAAATGTTTCCCCATGCAAAGTCTTATCTCCAAGCTTTATCTTCTCTTGCACAGGAGCTCTTAAAGCCTCCTTGAACTTCTTTAGATGTTCTCTTATCATTAGTCCTTTTAATTTGAAGAGGATCTCCTTGCTTGGTGCCATCCATCATTACTCTTCCACACAATGGGTCATTGATTCTAGTGCCACAAATTATGATTGATAATTATAGTTTATGTTCCACTTTTTAACCATACACATCCCCTTCTAATGTTACTTTAGTTGATGGCTCTACTTCTATTCTTGGATCAACACTATTTATCCAACTAAGTTAATTTTCTTGTCTTATGTATTAAGTTTACCATTAATGTCTGTGAGCAGTCTTACTTATACCTTCAATTGTTGTAACACATTTTTTTCCCTAATTATTGTCTTTTTTCAGCATCTTATGATGAGGAACATTATTGATAATGGAAATGAATCATAAGGTCACTATATTATGGATACCTATGTACCAAGTCCATTGCATGTTTCAATATCTTAACTCCTTTTAAAAGTATATTATTACTTGGGACATCAGTTACCTATATTGAAGAAATTATGTCCTTAATTTAATGTTGTATATTCTTTAAATTGAGTTGTGCTAATTTGTAAAACACTATCATTTCTCTTTAGTTCTCAAGTTAATAATAATAACAAAAAAAAAGCTAGTTTTACTTTTAAATTAGTTTATTTTGATATTTGAGGTCCATGTCCTATTGTGTCCAAAACTAGATTTAGGTATTTTGTTACTGTTGTCCCTAGGCACCAAGAAGGGGGGTTGAATTGGTGTTTAAAAATTTAAAATAAAGATGAAGAGAAGAAGAAGGATTAGAAAGGACACAAGGATTTTATAGTGGTTCGGGCAAAACAATCCCTACGTCCACTCCTCAATCACTCAATTGGGTATTTTACTGATTCAATGGTGTTTTCAAGCTCACACCCAACTTACTACAACTTGTGTTTTAATGGCTAACACACAACCTTACAATAAAGTGTTTTCTAGGCTAACACAAAAACCTTTCTTAAAGTGTTTTGGGTAGGCTAACACATAACCTTACAATAAAGTGTTTTCTAGGCTAACACAAAAACCTTTCTTAGAGTGTTTTAGGTAGGTTAACACATAACCTTACAACTTGGTGTTTATTGCTCACACCTAACAAATGTAAAGAAGATGAAGAAAGTGAGTAGCAAAGACTTAAGAGCTTTCAATGCTTGTAATAAAATTGTTAGCAACCTTCTTCATGGCTGTTTGGTGGGGTATTTATAGCCAAACAT
>CATIWR010466475.1:0-10299 GCA_949677035.1 Omphalea diandra | reverse complement strand
CAGCGCAGACTTGGCTGCCAACAACGGGGAAAGGGGGTTTGTGGGTATTGCTAAAAATACCGAACCATAGGAACCCTTGCCCAAAAGCTTTCCTCTCATCCACTCCATCCTTATGATCGATCCTTGACTGCAAAACCTCCTAACAATCGATCCTTCACTGCAAAACCTTCTTGTCTAACGCTGAAATCTCTTCTCTTTATATGAGTTTTGCTTTGCCACTACGCTGCAGTCTCTTAATGAATGAAGAATACCGAGTAATAGTAATAGTAATAGAAGAAGAATACCGAGTATTGAATACACACACACACACACACACATATATATACTAAGAAAGTGCCGTTTTTCAGTGGATAGGATTCTCACAATTGGAGCCTGCGTGGCCAACTTATTAAAATAATATCATAATTTTATTTATTTTTTCAATAATATCATATATGGTAGAATTTACTACTATATTTTTTTTCCGCAATTATTCTATTTATTTTTATTTGGTCTCAACCTGCACTCTTTTTCCTCAACAATATAAATAAAACACTCTAAAACAAGAAAATAAATAATTGTTTATTATTATTATGGTTCTAAAATAAAATAAATTTTCAAAGGACGTAGTTTAAAACATTTCAAATATGCATCATACAAATTTTAAACACATAGTTGGATATTTTCTTTTGGTATAATTGATTTCAAATTTATGAATATTTAGAGTAGTGTCATTTTTTTTTTTAATTTTGTATGATATATATAAATTCAATTTTTTAAATTTATAAATATATAATTTGTGGAGCTTCTCTTTAAAACAAGTAATATGTTTAAATTTTTTATACAACTTATATTGGCAAACATCTAAACAAAAAAGATACATAAAAAAAACATATAATTATGTTTTAATAACAAAAATAATCCTATAGATTTAGTTTAAAATAAAGGACACAGCACGTGCGCAAACAAACAAATTAAATAATTATATTTTCATTGTCATTTCTAATAAATTTGTGACATCTACGTATTAAAATTTTAAATTCAATGTAAGAAAATATTTTAATTTCACCTACTGAAAAATAATTTTTTTTTTATTAATTTGATAAAATAATGAATTCTTAATAGTATAGAAAATTGATTAGTAATAGATTATAAATTTTTGCTAAAAAAATAAACTACACTTTCCTCCATAAAAAGAAAATTTTGGGGGAAGGTTATTAGTTATTTACTTTTGTTATATTATTATCAGTTGACAAATATTGGAATCTGAATACAAATAAACGATTAAAATTGAGGGAATATTATATAACGTAAAGGAAAAAAAAAGTTAAAATGAAAACTACAAAAATACTAATTCAAACAATAATTGACTTTTCAACACTAAAGGAAAATTTATGAAAACATTAAGCCTAAAAATTATTGATTTTTTAAAGTTATAACTAACGAGTTTTTTCTCCAAAAAAAAAAAAAAAAACAGAAATAAGTGTTATGGTATATAATTATATCCTACTTTCAAGCTCATAGACAACAAATATTTCTTTGTGGTACATAAGCTGAAAGAACTTTTTTCTGCTGCAAGTAGAAAATCAAACCAATTGTATAATAAGATTTTCCTAAAATAATTACTAGATTGCAAACTAGACTTGCATGAGTAACTTTTGTTGTTCATTACCCATATCATAGATAATATTTACTTGAGGATTATAGCGATTATAAAATGTATATATATTCACTTTTCCAACATATATGTCATTGATGATAAAGATTGAATTCTAAGAAATTATATAAAGAAGTTGCAAAATCAATTCAATAAAAAGGTACGTCATTTATTTATTAACTAATCGTAAAGTCATGTGTTGCGCAAGAATTATAATGTCAAATTTTTTTATTAAATAATTAAACAAATTTTCATCTTATTATCAAAACAAATATCATATAAATTATTTTAAATTTTTATCATTTAATTTAAATAAATAAATAATTTTTTATTTCTTTTAAAATATTTTTCTTTTATTATATATATTTTAGATATTTTATAATTTTCAATTAATTAATATAAATATAATAATAATATATAGTTATTAGTCATCTTGTGACCTTCCATTTACTAATCATTACTAAAATAGGTGCATTAACTCATTTATAAGACATGAAATACTAAAGTGACAATATCATTCAAATTCTCTTATGCAATCCATCGTCATGAAAAGACCTTTGTTAATTATTTTGGACACTATGTATCTCGCATCATAATATAGTAACTATTTACAACAAAATATATACGACTAAACAAACCAAAATACTACTAAATTGCATACTAACCTAACTTCTATCAAACTGCTAGACAACAACTTCCAAAATGTAAACTGGATGCAATTCTTAGTCTACTTTTTTTGAAAGAAAATTTAATGCAAATAAGGGATCTTGTATACTCAGAACTAAACACATAATGATATTTCAATCACAAATAACATAACAAACATTTAAATATAAATAACTCATCATCGTGTTCATGCACAAAATAAAGAGTTTTTTACTCTTAATGTCACACAAATTATCAAATGTTATTGCCACATAAGCTATTATATATTGTTACCACACAATCTATAGATATCATTGTCACATAGGCTATCAATTGTTATTGCTACACAGGTTATCATTTTTGGTTGTCACATAGGTTATAATTATCATTGCCACACAAACTAGCAAATGTTGTTGCCACACAGACTATCATATTTGATAGCCATATATGCTATATATATCATTGCCACATAAACTATCAAATTTTATTATCATACAAACTATAATGTTTGATTACCACACAAACTATAAATATCATTGTCACACAAACTATTAAATGTTGTTGTCACATAAGTTAAATCATATTTTGTTGCTTGCTTAACAACTTCAAATTTTTGTCTTTCAACAAATCACTTATAAATCCAACAAAATTTCAACAATATAACGAATAATAAGAACACCCATATACGTTGACAAATCATATCACAATATACTTTCATTCCTAAGTCATAATTAATCAACGTCTCATGAAAATAAATAATTCAAAAGTATAACAATTATTTTGTCCATGTGTTCATCAATATCATCTCATTAAACAATATTTTATTTCATTAAGTATATTTTCATGGCATTTAACTAATCACATATTTAGTATCATTAGCTATTTACTTACCTCCTCCTTCAAGCTATTTACTTACCTCCTCCTTCAAGCTATTAAGCCATATACGGTTTTGGCTTATTCTCGATATTATCATCAATGACTCAAGGATCTATTTCAGTACACCAAATCAATCCATAATAATAAAATAAGATTTTCATCTTGTTATACATATATGCTCTGGTAAAATATCATGAGCTTGGCAAACTATTTTTATAATTACTTTTACCTCACAAATCTAAATGACCTGATTTTATTTTTATTAAACTAGACATATATGGGTACTACATATCCAAAATTCAATCCAAAACATGCACTACATAATTTATGATCAATTTTATAATTTTGCCATGTTTTGAGTGCAATTATACACTAAACAGTCCCTTAAACTTAGTCATATCCAAAACATAGAGGTCCAATTGAAAATTTGATTTATATCCAATTAGTTAACATATAAATGAACATTTTTCATGTTTCACACATGATCTAATTCAGTTTCTAAGGTCCTCAAATGAAATTATCAATCTTAGACTTTGCAGGCACAAATAGGTTTAGGATCAGCCCCAATCAAGGAGGTATATCTCTTAGCATATAATATATTAAGTAAAATTGTTTTACAAGAATTTAGATAAAATATAATGCTACAACTTTTATAATTTTTAATTCACCTAATTCTTATTATAACACCACGAAGTTATTGAAAAATATATCTGAGAGATGAGCAAGTTTCAATAATAACCAGTCACAATTAAGGGTCATATCTCTTCACACAACTTATTTAGCAAAAATATTTTATTGAAATTTAGATTAGATATAATCCTACAAATTTCATTCTTTACACTTTGCCTAATTCATCTTCTAGGGGTTATGAAATTATAGGTAAAACAGTCAGCCCTTAAAATAAAATTAAAAGAATTTAGCTCATATTCACAGAGTCAACAACTTTTTCATGTGAATCCTAACTACAATTACTTTATAAATCCCATTATTTACTCATGATTAACATGCCTTGGATGAGAAATTTCATGGGAGAACAAATATGAAATCACATACCTTTCACCAAAGTTAGAAAACCTCAAGATTCTTTTTCTTCTTATTCTTCTTCTTCTTATTTTCCTCTTTTTTTTGCTTATTCTCCTTCTTCTTCTTCTTCCTCTTTTTTTGCTTATTCTCCTCCTCCTCCTCCTCCTTCTTCTTCTTCTCCTGCTCCTTCTTTTTCTTCTTCTCCTTCTGTTTATTCTTCTTTTTCTTCTTCTTCTTCTTCTTCTTGTTCTCATCCTTCTTCTCCTTTTTCTTCTTGTTCTCCTTCTTTTTCTTCTTTTTTCTTTTTCTCCTTCTTCTGCTTTTTCTTCTCCTTCTCCTTCTTCTGCTTCTTCTTCTCCTTTTCCTTCTTCTTGTCCTTCTTCTTCTTCATTTTCTTTTTCTCCTTCTCCTCATTCTCCTTCTCCTCCTTTTGCTCCTTCTTTTCCTTCCCTTATCCTCCTTCTTCTCCTTCTCTTTCTCCTCTTTCTCCTTCTTCTTCTTATTCTTCTTCTTTTTCTTCTTCTTCTTCTTCTTCTTTTTCTTCTTTTTCTTTTTCTTCTTCTTCTTCTTCTTTCTCCACTTCTTCTTCTTCTTCTTCTTTCTCTGCTTTTTGTTCTTCTTCTTCTCTTCTCCTTCTCCTTCTTCTTCTTCTCCTTCTCCTTCTCCTTCTTTTCTTTCTTCTTCTTCTCCTCCTTCTTCTTCTTCTCTTTCTTTTCCTTCTTATTCTTTTTCTTCTCATTTTCTTCTTCTTCTTCTTCTCATTTTTCTCCTTCTTCTCCTTTTTCTTCTTCTTTTTCTCCTCCTCATTCTCCTTCTCCTTCTCTCCTTCTTTTTCTTTTTCTTTTTCTTCTTTTTCTTTTTCTTTTTCTTTTTCTTCTTCTTTTTCTTTTTCTTCTTCTTCTCCTTCTTTTTCTTCTGCTTCTTCTCCTTCTTATTCTCCTTCTTCTTTTTCTTCTTTTTCTTCTTCTTCTTCTTCTTTTCTTTTTCTTGTTATTATTCTCCTTATTCTTCTTCTTCCTCTTCTTCTCTTTCTTTTTCTTCTTCTTCTTTATGTTCTTCTTCTTCTTCTTCTTTGTTAAACTAGGTTATTCAAACCTAAGTCAAAACTTTTTTTTGATCTTAACAATATAGATTGAAAGCTCTAATGTCAATTTTAAGTGTTGTTTTTACAGTTTATAAGAGTTATCTTGTTTGGAATTCAAAATCTCCAACCTTGTAAAGTTCATCCAAATTTGCAGTGTGTATATTCTAAATTACGATCTCTAATCAATCACAAATAGGATGAAGCTAGGTCAGAGGAATTCATGGGTAAATTCGTAGCCGCAAATTAACTGAAGGAGTCTTGGTTAAATTATAAAGGAATTTGTGATCTCAGTTGTGCACAAGACACAGAGATCTCGCGACCATGATTTTTGAGAGTAGTTAGAACACAATGACTATATTTTCCTGGATGACTAACGGTAAGTTGACACGTGAACTAGCCGTCAGACACAAAAGGAATTTTCAACTGAAATTAGAAATTCGCGACAGTGAAAAGGTAGTAGCGATCGTAACTTTAGCCTCACAAGCATTTAATGCTGAATATGCCTAGCACATCTTGGAGATTTGTTCATAGTTTTAGAGTAACATCTCTTTGGTGGATGTGAGCTATAAATACTCCACCAAACTAATATAAATGCAAGAGGATAACCATTTAATATGTGCCAAAACTCTTGCTAAGTTAATTCTCATCATTAATTCTTTATTTCTTTGTATATAGTTTGGTGTGAGCTTTAAGCACCTTTTGGGTTGGGTTTGAGAGTTAGCCTTTGTTTAGAAAACTCTTGTATAGGTTTTAGTGTGAGCCTTAAAAACACTTGTGATAGGTTTTAGTGTCAGCCTTGAAAATACTTGTGAGAGATTTTAGTGTGAGCCTTGAAAACCTTGTAAGAGGTTTTTGTGTGAGCCTAAAAAATACAAGTTGTGAGGTTTGATGTGAGCCTAAATACTAAGTTGAGTGTGAGCTTGTAAAACACTAGTGTTTGATGAAATACCCAATTGGCGAATTGGAGAGTGAATATAGGGTTGGTTAATACCCGAACCACTATAAAACTCTTGTGTTCATTTTTCTCCTACCCCTTTCTCTAATCTTTCATTTTTGTGAGTTTCCTTCAAATCAAAAGTTCAAATTTGCCACCAATTCAACCCCCCCTCTTGGTGTATTAGGGCCAACAATTGGTATCAGAGTTAAGTCTCAATTCAAGCCTTAATTGTGTGAGTAAAGATTAATAGCACAAAAAGGAGTCCACTATCACCTTAATCCCAACTTTGATGGCAATAATTATGCTATTTGGAAGCATAAAATAGAGATCTATCTTGATAGCGATCTCATCAACTTATGGGATTATATTCTTGAAGAGTGGAAGCCTCCAATAAAGATGGTTGAAAAGAGTAGAGGTGGCAATTGTAAGAGAAGAATGAAGTGAAACATAAAGGAAAGCAAATGGGAAGAATAATAGGGCAATGTCTATTCTTCTAAGCTCCATGTCAAAAGAAGAAACATGAAGAATCCAACATTTCCAAGTTATACATATCATATGGAAAGCACTAGAAAACTATCATGAGGGCACAACTCTTGTGAAATCAAGTAGGTTGGAGATGTATGTGACAAAGTGAGAGTTTTTCATGATGAAATGGCCATGAAAGCATCACCAAAATGACAAATAGACTCTTCTCAATTGTCACAAACATGAAAAAGTTTGAAAGAATTCTTACCAACTATGAGGTAAATACTAAAATCCTTAAATCTCTTTCATTAGATAAATTTGGTGCAAGAGTATGCAACATTCAAGAGTCCAATCCAGAGATTGGGAAAATGCCAACCGATGCCCTCATTGGTAAGCTTCTCACCCATGAGATGGCTGCCAAGAAAGATGAAGGGATGAAGAAGCTAAGAGAGCAAAAAAACAAAGAAGAAAAGAAAGCTCTAGCCTTCAAAACTCAAGAAGATTATTCAAGTTCAAGTGACTCCAATGAAAGTGATGGAGAAGAAAAAGAGCTTACTAAAATATCAAGAAGGACCAAGGAGTTGACGAAAGGAGAAGAGAAAGAAGAATCCAAAGAAAGTCATCTTCCTATCATCACAAGAAAAAGAAGAAGAACTTCAAGGCTACTTGGGATAATGATTCAAGTGATGAAGAAGAAGAAGAAGATGAAGTAGCAAACTTTTAATTTATGGCTTAAGAGGATTTCTCCAAAGAGGTAAGTACTTTTCCACACTCTTATGATGATTATGATACATTTAATGATATAAATGATGAGCTTTTAGAAGCTCTCACTTTGAAATGTGATAAATATAAGTCACAAATGAAAACTTACAATAAAAAATGTTCCAAACTAGAGGATGAATTTAAATCCTTAAATGATCTTGTAAGTGAGTTGAGACTTCTAATGAAAAACTCAAAAAGTCTCTACAGAGTCTTTCTAAGTCTTCATCCTCTCTTAACTCTTTGAGAAAGGAAAATGATTATTTAAAGGATGAAGTTATAAAACTTAGAAACTCTATCTCTAAATTTCATAAGGGAAATGAGGCTTTGGATACACTTATTGCAAAGACCTCTTTTAGTTAGACATAGTCTAGGCTTCAATGAAGCCTCTTCACCTACTACATTCATTAGAGCATCAACACCTCAACCTTCAAGTATTGAGGTTATTGGCAAGAGAGGTGCTCCTAGCACTAAGCCACCTATGCCCAAGGGCAAAGGTAAAGCCACTCAAGGCTCAAGAGCCAAGGCTTAAAGAGCAAATCATGCTTGTATGTATAGTAAGAAGTATGCTCATGCACATAAACACATTCAATACTCTTTTACTTCTCATCACTTGTGCACTTGCATACACTCTCATAACTAAAGTATGAGAAGACTTTCTACTCATACTATGGTTCTACATAGGAGAAAGACTCATAAGTTTGAGCTCCAATGTCATTATTGCATGAATTATGAGCATATCAATGTATTTTGCCATATTAGGAAGGCACACCTCAAATTAGAGGACCCTTCTAAGACTAACCCCCAGAGACTTAAGTATGTTTAGGTACCAAAGCAAAGTGTTTGATATTGTAGGATGGGGACTCCTTCACCAAACTCTCTTTATGGAAAATCTAAAGATGAATGAAGAATGGATAAAGTTTTAAATGGTTATTTAGTATTAAGCCATGGATATTAAACTTGTAATGTATCCCTTACCCCTTATGTTTTTAACTTAATGTATTTATGCATACATTTAAGGGGAGTTTTATTGCTTGATATATCTATATATTGACATGTTTGATTTGATTTTATTGATTGTGTGATGAGTAGAATCAATTCATTTTGCATTTGAGGTTTTCTGCATTTCAAATGTTCAAATCAATCATAAAAAATCATATACTCTATACTAGGGCCATATATGAAAATTCTTAAATTTTCAGCCCTAGTTTGTGTATTCAAGCATCTTTAAATGTTTGAAATATTTTGCATTTATGTTTCTGTATATATATAAAATTCCCATGGAATTTATGTTTCATCCATTTAACTTTTTATGTGACATATTGTGATCAATTGTGCAAAATTACTTATGTTTGTTATTCTAATTTGAGTTTATACAATTGACATGGTTGTCGTCAATTCCTCTTATATTCCTCATTCTCTCTCTTATTCCCTCCTATTCCTTTTTTTTTTATCTTGACAAATGAGGAGAGATAATTGATTGAATATACAAAAAGGGAACATACAAAAAGAGTAAAATTGACAATGATCTTATTAGAATAACTAAGGGGGAGTATGGATTGAGGGGGAGCAATCATTCTATTATGAGCATACCTAATTGATTCTTTATCCTTTGCATATTCAATCTAAATTGCCAAAATTAAAAAGGGGGAGATTGTTAGACTAGGTTATTCAAACCTAAGTCAAGGCTATCTTTTGATCTTGACAATATAGATTGAAAGTTTTAATATTAATTTTAAGTGTTGTTTTTATAGTTTTATAAGAGTTATATTGTTTGGAATTCAAAATCTCCAACCTCTTAAAGTTCATCCAAAATCACGGTGTGTATATTCTAAATCGCGATCGCGAATCAATCACAAAAAGGATAAAGCTAGGCTAGAGGAATTAACAGGCAAATTCACAGTCGCGAATCAACTGATGGAGCCTTGGTTGAATTATGGAGGAATTCACAATTTCAGTTGCGCCCAAGACACAGTGATCTCATGACCGCGACTTTTGAGATTGGTTAAAACATAACGACTATATTTTCCTGGATGACCAACGGTAAGCTGGCACATGGACTAGCTGTTAGACACAAATAGGATTTTCAGTCGAAATTAGAAATTCGCGACTGCTAAAAGGTAGTAGTGATCCCAACTTCAGCCTGACAAGCATTTAATGCTAAATCTGCCTAACACATCTTGGAGATTTGTTTATAGTTTTAGAGTAACATCTTTTTGGTGGTTGTGGGATATAAATACTCCACCAAACTGATGTAAATGCAAGAGGATAACCATTTGATATGTGCTAAAACTCTTTCTAAGTTAATTCTCATCTTTAATTCTTTATTTTTGTATATAGTTTGGTATGAGCTTTAAACACCTTTTAGGTTGGGTTTGAGAGTTTCCTTTGTTTAGAAAACTCTTATATAGGTCTTAGTATGAGCCTTGAAAACATTTGTGATAGGTTTTAGTGTGAGCCTTGAAAACACTTGTGAGAGGTTTTAGTGTGAGCCTTGAAAACACTTATCAGAGGTTTTTGTGTGAGCCTAGAAAACACATGTTATAAGGTTTGGTGTGAGCCTAAATATTAAGTTGAGTGTGAGCTTGTAAAACACTAGTGTTTGAGTGAAACACCCAATTAGTGAATTGGAGAGTGGATGTAGGGTTGGTTAATACCTGAAGCACTATCAAACTCTTGTGTTCATTCTTCTCCTACCCTTTTCTCTAATCTTTCATTTTTGTGAGTTTCCTCCAAATCAAAAGTTCAAATTTGCCACAAATTCAACCCCCTTTCTTAATGCACTAGGGCTAACATTCTTCTTCTTTTTCTCATTCTCCTTCTTCTTCTCCTTCTCATTCTCCTCCTTCTTCTTCTTTTTTTGCTTTTTTTTTT
>CATIWR010466315.1:0-17467 GCA_949677035.1 Omphalea diandra | reverse complement strand
TATATATATATATATATATATATATATATATATATATATACATATATGTATAGATTTGTATACACACACACATATGTATATATATATATATATTTATATATTGTTGGACTAGGGTGCTTAACCCTAAGTCTTGGACCTTTTTTTATCTTGACAAAGGGAATTAATCAATTTTAATGTTTCATATTAAGTGTTGTTTTGCAGTTTTTAGTTAATCTTTACATTGAAGTTGGATGAAATTAAAAAAATCTCCAAAGTAAGCAAGTGTTCTTTAATTCGCGACCGCAACTTAATAAATGGCGACCGCGAACTAGACCAAGACAGATTGACAAAATGGACAGGCGTATTCGCGGGTCACTTCTCTGCTGTGACAAATTCAAAGAAAGGAAAGCCATAATCACAAACGAATTCGCAGTGTAAGGCTTGCCTCAGTCGCGACCGCGAATTTCGAAGTAACTCAAGATGCAATTAAGTTCACAACCATAGCTTGACAAGTGTCCTAGGTCATTGTTGGAAGTCAAAAATCGCGATGGAAACTTGTTGGTAGCGATCGCGAACCCAAAGAAAAAGATGAACACTTTTGGCAAAGGAATTCGCGTCCATAGTCGCATCCTGTACAAAATAAATCCTGATCGCTACTTTTGAGAGCATGTGAAAGACAATGACTATATTTTCCTGATTGATTAATGAGAAGCTGTCATGTGGACTAGCCGTTAGATACAAACGAGTTTTCCTTATGAAATTTGGATTTCGCGACTGCTAACCAGTAGTAGCGACCACGAATTAAGACTGTCAAGCGTTTAATACGAAAATTTGTCTAGTACACTTTGATGATTTTGTACCAGTTTTATAGCAACGTCTCTTTGGTGGGTAGAAAATATAAATACCTCATCAAACAGATATAAATGCTAGAAAATTGATAACTTTGTTCATAAACTCTTGCTTTTTTGCTACTCACTCTTTTCTATTCTTTAAGTCATTGTTAGATGTGAGCATAAACACCAATTGTAATAGGTTATTGTGTGAGCCTCAAAACACAAGAGAGGATGTTGTGTGAGCCTGTTAAAACACAAGTGTAAAGGTTGTTGTGTAAGCCTCAAAACATAAGTGTATAGGTTGTTGTGTGAGCCTTCAAAACACAAGTGTAAAAATTTGGTGTAAGCTTGAAAACACCTTTGAAAGATAGTGAAACACTCAATTTCTAAGAATTGGGGAGTAGACGTAGGGTTGTTTATATCCGAACCACTATAAATTGTGTGTTTCTTTCCTACTCATTTCTCTTCTCTCTTTCCAATTTTAATTTTTATACACCAATTCAATCCCCCCTTCTTGGTGCATAGGGCCAACACACACACACACACACACACATATATATATATATATATAGAAAGGCAAAGCAAAAACAAGTCAACATGTTGATGTGGTAAAAAATTTTTTGAGTTTAGTTTTATTTAAGTCATATAGTAAAGAGTTGATTCATTCATTGATTGATTGATTTGTAATGTTGCATTAATTAATCTTTAATTCATTCATTTATCAACATATTTTTTTTATTAAAGTAACTTCTTAATACATTAATTCTTCTAAATGTAACTATATTTTTAAAAATATATTACTTTTTGGTCTATATATCAATACTTAAATTTCATGATAAAATGTAATGTGACACTCATTAGTTGCGAAATAATTATAACAAAGTGAAATAATTTGACTTTATTTTAAACAATTAAGTATAATTTAATTGATTGATTTTATTTTTTTTGAATTTATAGGAAACAAATGATTTATTTTAATTTTACCAATTATAATTATAAATGAATTTTGTACGAATTTAGTGAGAGTGTAATATTTAAAATAATAACTTGTTAAAGATACGTATCAATTGAACTAAATATTTTCATTGATTGATATGATGAGTATTTATCAAGTTTCTTATAAAGATTATTTGTGACAAACGTTTATTATTTATTAGATTAATATTAATAAATAAGTGACTGATATATTAATTAATTGAAAAACTATAAAATAACTAATTAAAAATAAATTATATACAATAAAAAGTATTTTAAAATAAAAAAATTAATTATTTATCTAAATTAAACGATAAAAATATAAAATAATTTAAAATTTATTTATTTAGATATTTTTATATCTAAAATAAAAATAAGATAATACTTTTTTAATTATTTTATAAAAATTTTTACATTGCAATCGGTGTGATGCTCAAGTTTGCGATTAGTTGAATTATATGCTAAACTCAACTCTCCACGCATGCATCTCCAACGATATAAATTTTCATTTGAGTTTTGGGTAGAGAAATTTTTATATTAATGAAAAGTTTTAATTTCGATTTTCATTCTTAAATAATATTATTTTTATCATTAGATTAATTATTTGATAGAAAAATTTAGATTATATTAATGAGATTTAAACTTTGATATTTTATATTAGATAGTTTTACTTTATTATATAGGATAGTGACCTATCCATTTAGAAGAGATTATAGTAACCTATCCCCTATTCATTTAGAAGAGATTTACTTTTTGTTTTTTAGAGATCCATTCATAAGAAATTTACACAATACATTTGAGAATAAAATTATGAAATATCACCAATAAAATAAAAAAAATTATATAAATCTCTTTTTTTAATCAATTCATTGAACTCTTTCTATATTAGAATTTCTTCTTTATAGCTCATTTAAGGAACTAAATAAAAATGAACTTAAGACTCGATTATAAATAAAAATCAAACATGTATTTTTCTTGTAAATTCTGATTTTTCTCTTATAAATAATAAATAAGAATTATGAAATAATATAGGTGTTGAAAGGTTATCGTAAGTGGTTCATGTAATTGCTAATTACTCGGCTTTTTTTTTTTTTATGGAAATTCTTGTAATCATGGATTCTGAATACTATTCTATGGTAATTTATTTTAAGCAATAAAAGATATATATTTTTTTTTTTGCTACAATAGGTTATATTTCCAGAATATGTCATCTTCCATATCAAAAGAATATATACCATTTTATACTTACAGTTGACTTTTTTTGGAACAATTGAATTTGAGAATCAGAGTTTCAATGTATTCTTTTTTTTTTTTTTTTTTAATTCAAATACAAAAGTAAGGTTAATGAACACCTTTATAATCGTCAAACTAATTGCAAAATTCTTAATTAAAAGTTTTTTTATCTTTATATTACATTATATTTAGCATATAAAAAAAATTAAATACAAAATATTTAAGTAATTTAATTTAAATTAATTTTAAATTTTTATTATTTATTTAGAAAATAATTATATTTAATTTCTTTTTAATATTTTATGCGTGTATTTTTTCTATATTTTCTTTTTTAGTTAACTATTTTGTAATTTTTAATTAAATAATATGATATGACAATATTATTTATTAAAATATTAATTTAATAAATAATAAATACTCATTAAATAATTTTTAAAATTAAAATTAACCGTATATATGAAATGATTTTGATGAAAATATTTTTTTTAGAAAAGAAAAAAAAAATCTATGTGCATGCACAGTTGGAACAAAACATAGAATCAATTATGTTCTCATACACGGGAACTTGGACTAAAAGTCCAGGACAAGGAATAAACTAGGTTTTAGATATTATGTTGCTCCACATATGTTATATAAATAATAAAATATTATATTGAGATCATATGTATGAAAAGAACAGGCTGTCAATTATTTTATTGAATTAAAAATTAAGATACGTGAAGGCATTGTTTCCTTTTTAATGACTACAACTTTTTGAAAAAGTATATTGTTTGAGTGTATTTGGTTACACTTTTGTTGAATCATTTAACTTCTTAAATGGAAAGAAAATAATTAATGTATTGAAGGTTAATAAATATAATTTTTTTAAAAAAATTAAGAAAATAACTTAAATATTTTAATAAAAATATTTAATATAATAAAATATGCATATTAGTAAATTATAAAAGGTAAAATATTTTACAATATATTTTCCTTTGAGAGCAATAGTTTTTTTTATATTTACTTTCATAAGAGTATGGATGATTTTTAAGTCATAAGGATACCTATCACTTTTGGTAGATTTGAAGTTAGACACTAAGGTAGTGTTTAGTATGATATAATCAAATATAATATAATGTAATGAAAAAATTTAATTTAATAGTTTAATTGAGTTTGTATTTGATTATATTTCATTACAATCGATTATTAGGAAAAATTTGGGCATCACCCATTGCCATTAAAGTAGGGAAATTATTTGCAACAATATTAATATCTTCATTAAGAAAATGCCATACAATATCTAACACAAAAATTATCCTTAATCTTTAGAATACAATTTAAAAATCGATTCTTAATATTATTAATGATTGTATATTAACTCAGTTTTAAAATCATATCATTTTTTTATAAATTTTTTTAATGACTTTATATTTTTATCAATAATAAAGATCTCATTGCACTCTAGTGTTATAATGCAAAGAAAATTGAATTTCTTCTACTATATTAAATTAGATTTGAGATATAATTAATTAATTTCAAATTTTAAAAGCATTCATTATGATGAGAGATAACATTCACTTTATTAAAGTAAAAAGTCTACAAAACTCTTGATGAGAGATAACAAAATTATCTACAAAATTTGAAATTATAATGAGAGATAACATTAACTTCATTACAATGAGAGAGAACATTCATTTCATTATAAAAAGTCTACAAAACTCTTAATGAGAGATATTATCTTTAAAAAAATGCTTAATAATGAGAGATAAAAATAAAAAAAGGAAGAAAACATTCACTTTATTGAAGCAAAAAAAAAAAAAAAGATTGAATGGGTAAGAATTTTCAATGATAGTCTAAAAAATAATCAAAGAAAAATAATTTTTTAAATAAAAGAGAGAAAGAAGACAATTAGGATCTTAGAGATAATATATTTTTGTAAAAGTTATTAAATGAATCAAATACAAAATTGATATACCTTTTTAAAAAATATAAGAATAAATCATGTTGGACCTCTTACACTTTACATATTTTACTAAAATCTTTTCAAAATATAAATTTCAAGCTCTCAATTATTCTTATTTGTTGTATGAACTTATTTTTTAAACAAATCTATTAATAATATTAACTAAATGATCATTTGGATAATAGAATTTTAGAAAAAGATTGTTTCTGTCTTTACACAGACGCCGAAGTTTAAATGATCTCAAATTAATTTTCTTGGCTAATTTGACCTAATCTGTACAAATTTTATGAATTTAGATTCAATTAAATATTAATTAGGTCAAAATATACTAAAAAGTCAATTTGAGCTTATTTAAATTTTTAGTGTAAGTTTAAGAATCAAATTAATTTTTTATCTTATGATTTTATTGCCCAATATTATTCCATTAACACTATTAACAATCTACTAAAAAAAAGAGGTTTAGATAACAAATGTAAATGGTTAAAAAGGTTCGAAGTTATGTTTTGAAATTAAAAGGCTTTAAAAGAAACATACTTAAAGTTCATGGGAATGTGATGAGTTATTTTAAAATATAAAAATTATATTTTTCATAAAAAAATTTTATAAAAAATAACATGCCTTAGAAAGCTACTTCTAAAATGTGAAAAACGACTCCCTTTAAATCAAACTAGACGGAATAACATATCTAAATGATATTAATTACGTGATAGTTGTAATTTATTCTTCTAAAAAATGAATAAAGCAAATATATATATATATAATTTTCTTTCTTAAAAAGAAAAAGGGATTTCCTTTTCTGGGTGTCCATTATGTCCCTTTTAATGACGAGGGCGAAACCTAAAGATATAATAATAAATAATAATAATAACAATACCGTAACTGCTTGATTTCCTATGTAACATTCCTTTTTCAATTTTAGCCTTAAACGCAAACTGCTGCTCTTCCCTTGCCTAATTTTTTCTTCTTCTTCCTCAACTCCATTCATTTCTTTTTCTTCGTCTCTTCCGTTTGCTTCCCGGGAAAATTAAATACAAAGAACTGCACCAACCCCCCGCTAACTCTACCTCAGGTACACCACGTACTTCCTGTCAGTTTCCTAATTCTTCTTGTAGTCCTAATTCCCGCTTCTGTTCTGTTTCCTATGATCTGTGATTCTTTTATGTTGCTTGACTTGTTCTGCGTTTCTAGCTCGTGATTTTGCATAACATTGACGGATCTCCTCAGCAAAAACTGAAATTTCGCCTCAAATTCGAATTATTTTATTATTTTTGGGTTTTTGATCGAAACTGAAGTTGCGCAGATTTGAATTTCACTTCGCTGTATGCTCATGATCTGTAATTTTTAGTTCTTTTTTCTTAATGCTCAAATCTTATTGAACTGAATTTCCTTAAAAGGTTATGTCTTTTTGAGATGTCTAGTGATTTGTGTAATTCCTGGTACAGATTCATACAACATTACAGCTGGCCGTTTTTAACCTGCAAGAGTATTTGCTGTTATGAAGAGGGAGTAGTGGCGATTTTTTTTTCTGTTGTTGCTAATCGGAAGAATAGAAGAAAATGTCTTCCTCTAGCAAAGCTGATAGAAAGGCTGCTGTTGATGCAGCCTCATGGATGTTCAATGTGGTCACATCTGTTGGAATAATCTTAGTCAATAAAGCCTTGATGGCTACCTATGGCTTTAGTTTTGGTATGTTGTTTCGCTATAATCCACCAAATACTTGTATTGTTGTCTGCTTTGTTGCTTATTTGCATGTTTTATGGATGTGCTCCTGTGTGATATTGTTCGCTGTGCTAGAAAGAGGTGGTGATACGTTAGATTGCAACTCTTCGCATTACCTGTTCTTCTGGAGAAGTTAAGGATGGGATGGAGTTATGGACTCCATATTCATTCTTGTTTACAAATGAATTCCAACGTCAAATTTGCGTGAGTGATCCAAATGAGAAATCAGTTCTTTAATTTCTGCTCTACTTATGAAGGAAATGTGTGCCTCGCTCATAGAAGGTGTGATAATTTTATTTGCCCATTTAGATATGCGAATTAAAAACTCTTACCTAGATTTGACGTTCTGTTTTGATAAATTAGACTACTTGGCTGTAGCTCCCACATCAACCTTCAATGGTTCCTCCTTCAGTGAAGATTTAATGTCTTTGCAGAGATGCTTTATTGTATCTCACTTATATTTTATATCTTTCTTGTTTTAAAAATAATATTACTTTTGTTCTGAGGATCACTCTTCTCCTTGTTTCCTTCAGTATTTAAGGATAAGAATACCCATAATTCCCCTAGAAACTAATTCCTTTCCAAGTGCTTGTAGAGGTCTATGTTCTTTTTTGAACTGCCTCACGGGAAAGTTGTTTTATTCATTTATTTTAAATAAAGTAGATGTTGAAAGAAATTTATTCAGAGTTTAAACCCACACTATTACCTTTTGAAATACCATTTAAGCTGGTTGGTATATCTGAAATTTGATATTTTTAGATACCTTTTGGACCTGTATACTAAGTAGCAGTAAAAAATTTGTATCCAATTTCTTGTGATTGATTCACTTTGCAACTCATGGGATTGAACAATTGGAGATGCTAATTGAACTGGCAGAAAAATGCTAATCAGCGAATTCTACAGTTCAATAATTCATAATGATATCATATGGTTCCTTGAAAATGAACCATTGAGGCTAAAAGTGATTATTGTTCAAGTTTGATTAATCAAAAGACCTTTATGTCTATTTACCATTCCTCATGCATTCCGTCCTTCTTCGTTTATGAGATTGGTTTGCAGAACTCAGTTCCTTATAGAACTCTTTGCTGTTTACATTTTTGATTGTACATTTTGGTGGTTCAACAAATTTAGAAAACACAGAAATTGTGGCATGGATTACTATTCTGGGTGGTATTAGTTTGGAACAACTACCTTATTGGAGTCCTTTATCAATTTATTTTGATTTTGAAGGATGAGGCACGTTGGTGTAAAAGACATTGCTCCTGTTACTAAAGCCAAGTTCTTGGGACACGGCTTGCTGGTTTTGGTTTGGGTTATGAATTCTATCCAAAGTTCCCGCTACTTTGATGCATAGAAAAATTATAGAACTGGTTAATATGTTGGATGGTTGTGCAACAAAACTTCTGGCAAGTGGTTTCATTGACTAGGATTTGGATAAGTATTTAATTTGTAATATTACAACAGTGTTCACAATTCACAGAAATGATAAACTGAATCATAAACGTGGTGCAATCATGTGACTCATGTTGTTCATTTATGCCATTAGTTCCTCCTAGTTAAGATACATGACACTTTTAGTTTTAGGACATACCGGTTAGGAACTTTGAAATCATTAATTATGTTTATTTCATTTCATAATCTTATTTTGTCACTTGATTTTTACATTACTTGGCTTCAAGATGATATACCTATAGTGTATCAAATGAAACACAGCATGGTTTTTTTTAAACAAAAGAAATATTACTTATTTACAGCAATGTAGACATATGTTTAAGCATGTCTGTTAAAAGAATTAGACTTAGACTTGTTTTATGATTGAAGTCATAAAAGAGGCAAATTTACTGGATCCTTTTACCAATTTAATATGAAAAACTCATATAAAGAATGTAAGCTTGAAGTGACGAGAATAATTTAATGTTAATCTAGTTTGACATTGTCTCTTATGGCCTTTTCCAAGAAGCTTGTAATATGTTCATATTTACATCATCCCTGATTTTGTGTTTATTCTAATACTATGATGCAGCCACAACGTTAACTGGTCTGCATTTTGCCACAACAACCTTCTTAACTATTATTCTTAGGTGGCTGGGATATATCCAAGCATCTCATCTACCATTATCTGAGCTTCTGAAGTTTGTTTTATTTGCAAATTTCTCAATTGTTGGAATGAATGTGAGTTTAATGTGGAACTCAGTGGGATTTTATCAGGTAAGTTTAAGTGATCTACTAATGGCTGTTCTCTCCTTTTTGTAGTGATGAGGTTAAAGTTTTGTTATTCCTTTTGAAACTTGCTGTCAGATTGCAAAATTGAGTATGATCCCAGTGTCTTGTTTTCTGGAAGTTGTCTTGGACAATGTGCGGTATTCAAGGGACACAAAGCTTAGCATAACAGTAGTTCTCCTTGGTGTTGCAGTCTGTACTGTTACAGATGTGAGTGTCAATGCCAAAGGATTTATAGCTGCAGTAATAGCGGTTTGGAGCACTTCCTTGCAGCAATATGTAAGTAGCTGTACTCTTACATATAGATGGCAAATGAAACTGGAAAGTAACTCTATATTCAATTGATGATATAGCATATAAATGTTATCAAGTTAGAACTTGTTTTTGATGACAAGGTCAAACTTAGTTTGGTGTTAGGACATAAAATCTTTGTTCATTATGTAATTACAGTTTTATTTTACATTGAATTTTTCTTTTCTTTTGTAAATTTATGTTAAGACATCCTTGACTACATTCATTAGGTGTATTGTCAATCACTTGATGAGAATAAGTGATTAACCTGATTCTCTGCTCTTGTGAATGCCCTTGGGCATTTTAATAAGCAGGATTAGTTCCAGTTTGCATCTTGTTATGGGTGCTGGTTCCTATGTAATCTACTAACTGGCTATTTTAATCTTGTTTGAATACTACATTTATGACATTATTACATGTTTTTTGCTCTGCAGTATGTGCATTTTCTTCAACGGAGGTATTCTCTGGGATCTTTCAACTTATTGGGGCACACTGCTCCAGCGCAAGCTGCATCTCTGCTGGTAGTTGGACCCTTTTTGGACTATTGGTTAACAAATAAAAGAGTTGATACATATGCGTATAGTTTCACATCTGTGGTAAGTTCTCAGATCAATTCCATGAGTTCTAAGCTGACATGAGGCACATTTTATTTCACAGACAATTACATGGTTTTATTATTCATCAAACTACACTGTAATTGTATCTTATTGTTTAATGTGCACTTTCCATTCAAGTTGGCATCTGAATTATGCCCATAATCACTCAAATCAGCTTATAATATGACCATCGTAGGGTTCAGGATGTCTTTTGTCACAACTTCTGAAGGCTTGATTGATGACAAGAGCCAGAACAGTTTGGGTGTTGCTTATATGACAGATAATATAATTGTAAGCTGCCAGAAATTTCTTATTTAGAGGGCCAATGTTTGGAAAAGTTTGAGATCTTGGGGTGTGAAATGGTGGAAGAAAGGGTGTATAGAGGGGTAGGGCCTTGGTAGAATTAAGATCCCACATTGATTAGACATCAAATATAAAATTGATCGATGTTGTGATTGGATCTGTTCATCTAACAGCTTAGGCTTTTAGGTTGGATTGGTTGTTCTAACAGGTTTGATGAAAAAGTAGGTCAAATTTGAGAAACACTGACTTTGTTGTGAGTTGAATGTGGCATTGAACATTAAAGAGAAATTTGACGATCATGATAAAAGTAAGGAGTAAGCAATTGAAAGCACATTGAATGTGGGCCCATATTCTTCCCTTTCTTATTTTTGTGTAACTAGAGCCCAGTATTTGTGTCCAAACATATTATTGTTGGGCCTCCATATGATGACCTGGAGGGAATGCCTATTTTCTCCCAAAAAAGGGAAGTTGAAAAATCTACCACACTACCACATATCAATAATTAGGTTGGTTGGTAATTTGAAACAAGCCAACTTGCAGGTTTAGCTTTTACTCCTGATTTTGAGTCAATTAGAAAGGTAGGAATTGGTAGAAATTTTAAGTAAAGAGCTAATGTTGACTTTGAGCTGCTAAAATCTGCCTTTTTTTTGTTGCTGAATTTCAGAATTGGTTGCTATAAAAAATAAAGAAGTGAAAAAAAGAGGTAAAGAGACTAACCTTGATATGTAGAATTCCTATCCTTGAGCATCAAACTCAAGGTCTCACGTGCATCACATTTGGGGCTTCATTGTGTCTCAAAATCCAAAGAAACATAAATGTTTATATAATTCTATTCAATGAAAAAGTAAACATTAAAACATTAAAAGCATTAGTATTTATTGATTAAAACTGATTATAAACCTTTAAAACACTTGGATTCCTAAAAGTTCCTAATCCTATGAGGCTTGGACTTCCATAGAAAATTTAAGAGGCCATTAATTTGCAAGAAAATATGGTCAATGTCTAAATTGAAAAGAGTCATTCTAAGTTGTAGGATTTGGCTTACTAGAAAAAGGAATTGAAGTGCCATTCGCCAATTCGGCAAAAGTCTTGTCTTGCCCTCCCGTAAGGGAGTAAAGTTCCCATTCCACGGGAATCAAATCTGACCAGTGATTAGTTGTCATGTGGTATTTAAGGTTTAAAAAGTCAAAATGAAAACTATAAAATAAATTGAAAATAACTCTAAAAAGTAGACATGAAAGAAAAATTTAAATGTTGGTTGGTAGACATTTCAAACAAAATTATAAAACAAAATTAACTAATTAATTAGAAAAATGCAATATTAAATGGTACTACTTAACTAACATTTGTTTTTGGCCAATAAGTCCTCTCTCATGGAAAGGAAAATATTGATAAAAAATGAAGAGTTAAAAGCATAAAATAATCTAAAATCATGAAGAATTTAAAATAAATGGTAATTAAAAATTTTACATAAGTCTAATATTGAAAACCTTATATTAATTGGGATTCTTGTGCTTAAAGAAACTACACAACTGCAACGGGAATGGGATTTTAGTAATCCAAATTTTATTGGGAAAATTAATCAACTAGTTTTTTTAATCTACTTTATTCTGTTTCTTAAGTTTGAATTAAATGGGGGAATTAATAACTTGCTAGTTTCATGGACCTCAAATAACTAAATGTATGATTCACAAACTTTAAATACATTGAATCAACGTGTTCCAGCAAAGCTAGAAACAAGAAAAGTATTCTTAAGAATTAAGGTTGTAAATTATGGACTGATGACTAATTTAATTTTTAAACTTAAAAGGGTTCTTTTAAGAACTAGAAAGTAGGGTTGAGCAAGACTAGGTCCGGTTTGAGGGTTGGAAAAGGATTGAGACTGGACTGAACTTTGCTCCCTTAAAAATTTAGAGGACCGGAACCCGACTGAGGAGGAACTGGATTGAAAAATTGGTCTGGTTTGGTTTAGGTCTTTAGTTCCAATTGATTTTATTTGGTTCAATTTAGTCCTTGTTTTTAGACCAAAAAACCAAACTCTCCTGACTCAAATGTATCCAAATCTCTCTTAGAAATTTTAGGTTATCAACTTTATTATTCTAAGAACCAAATTAAATAAAAAAATTATACTAAGCCCCATATAAGCTGATTGGCAAGTTGCCAATTAATGAAAAAGTGGAGGAAGGGATTCCTCCTTTTATAAAAGAAGTCAACCTCTCCTACTTCTTTTGTTCTCGATGTGGGATATGGGAAAACTCGCATCCCACAATTTTCTTTTTCATTTTTGTGCAAGTCAAAATTTTGTATCTTTATATTTATAAATTCATTTTATACATATGAACTATCATTATAAAGATCATGTAACATAGAAAATCAAATTACTATGAAAATACACATTAAAAAAATAAACTCTAAATACTTAAAATGTGCTCGTAATCAACTTATTCATAATATAATGGCACTCTCTCTCTCTCTCTCTATATATATATATATATATATATATATATATATATAGAGAGAGAGAGAGAGAGAGAGAGAGAGAGAGAGAGAGAGAGAGCTACTACTTTATTTTTTTCATAGATTATATATTTTACATTTGTTAAAATTATATAGAATCCCTAAAAATGTACAGGCTTATTGAAAAAAATTGAACTTTTTATTTTTTCATGATATCACTGAAAGTATCACCTAAAATTGGTCAAACTTCTCAAATTGGCCTCATGTAATGATATGGATGCCACATGGAGGGGGTGTTGGTTGGTTCCATGGACATCATATAGAGTTTATGTTATCATGTGGGTCAATTTTAGACCTTAATTTTGACCATTGATGATATTAATGCAAGTTTAGCCAATTTTGGGTGACATCTGCTATTTCGTAAAGTTTGAGTAATATTATGAGAAAACAAAAAGATTTGGATTTTTTTTTTTGTTAACAGACCAAATATATACAAATTATACATTAAATTAGTTGGTTCCAGTCCCCCTGTGTAGTTCTGTTCAAGTTGGTTTAGTTCCAAATTGGTGTTTGGATTGGTTCTCACATGAGTGCCAAAATCAGACCATTCTTGGTTTGATGTCATTGCATATGCTATATTTTCCAGTTCATGACTAATTTTGGTTTGGTTTTTGGTCTAGTTCAAGAAACCATGAGGACTGTGCTTAGTCCACAATAATGTCTGCAATAAGCCTTATTTTAAATTGAAATTGATATTCTACTTTATCCGAGCATTTGAGCATTTAAACTTTGTTTTCTTGATTTCATCTTGTTCATGTCATTCTCTGGTTGGAGCAAAATTTGATCTCAAGTTTTAAAATGCCAAAATAAAAAAAATTTGGGTTTCTTGCATATTCCCCTTAGCCAGAGATACAATGAAAGCATTTGGTAGCTTGCTTCACAGCTTGCTTCAGGCTTGTTTGTAAAATTATTTTGGAATAACAAAATTCATACTCTCTAGACAGCTCAAAATCAGCATTTGGGACCTTAAACAATGAAGCTAAACTCTATTTTTTTTTTCTTTCTTTTTCCATGTTTCTTTTGAACCTTATCCCCTGAATCCAAAGCTGCTTTTGCAAGTTAAATTGGTTGAATGGTTTTCTTTCACTATTTTCAAGGAACTCTATAGTAATGAGAGTTGTTCTTGCCACCGCGTCCAAATCTTTCTTTGAATCACACTTGTAGCATCCTTGAAGCAATCTTTGAGTTGCACATCAGCTTGATTGGGATCCATGGTAAATTCATTAGAAGCATATTTGTTTTCTGTTTTCTTTTCACTAGCATTCTCAACATAACATTCTCTTCTTTCATGCTCGATCTTCTCCCAAGTGAGATATTCTAGGTTCTTCTTGTCATTACAACCTTGCTGTTTGGCCTCTTTTCATTGTCAGTCCGTAGTTATTCTTTGCTAATTTACTCATTTAGCCTTCCAACATCTTGTTTCATTGGTTTTATTTGTGCTACTGGATGTTTTGGAGCTTTTAGTGCAGGTTTTGCTGTGTGAGACTTTGAGGCTGAAAGCTTTGGTGTAACTGATTCTTTTTCTTACTGTGTAAACACATTTGGTTGCTTTGTTTGTTGCTCTGCTGCTCTCATTGACTGCAAAAAAAGGTGTCTTTGATTGTGGCATTTGCTTTCTCGCATGCTTGCTATCTCATGCTCTCTCGAAATTTCTACTTGTAATTATACATTTCAGGCTTCTAGATTGAAGCTCTAGCATTAGTTGACCTAAGAAATATTGCATGTTGTGTTTTTCTAGCACTATTTTCTGTGAATGAGTAGAAATTTCAAACTAATCTTATTTTTATCCGTCATAGATTATTTTCTAGTTCTTGAATTTCAAGGTAAGTATGTTATTGAGTCAAATGCAAGTTATAAAATCAAAGTTACATTGTCTAGTCAGTTTCTATATTAATTTTCCATTTTGAAGTTGAAGTTTGTTTCTTTCAGTACGTTTGGGCTTTCTCGTGTGTTTGTCTACTAGTTTATGAAGGGCCTATTTGCCATTACTCAATAACCGGATTGCACCCATGGATCCTGATAGGCGACCATACATTGATGCATCAATTTTTAAGTGTTGATAATTGTCATTTGAGCTTGAAATAAATTGTACAGTAGATCATGACAAGTTTAGAATAGCCAGTAAATGCTGATAAACAAGTCAGGTATAGTGGGAGGAACCCTGAATAAGTGAAGCTCTGCAACAAGAGCTTGTTCTCTGCCATTGTGGTCCAAAATTGTAACTGGAAATACTAGACCTGTAATTAACTTGATTAGGCTGCAAATGAATCAAATATCCTGAATAGTTCAGAGGTTTAGCTCGATAAAAATTTATCTGAGTTTGTTTCTAAGCTCTTTTAATAAATAAGTTTGAACAAAAGTGTGTTGTACTCATTTATGCTCGTAAACAACTTGTTTATAAGCTTATAGTAGGTTCATTTAGTAAGCTTGACTATAAACTAAAAATTAGGCTCATTTAAATAGTTTGATTAGTATTTATTTATCAAAACTGATTATAACCTTTAAAACATTTGGATTCCTAAGAGTTCCTAATCCTATGAGGTTTGGACTTCCATAGAGAATTTCAAATAGATATCTGAGGCTGATTTTGGCTGGCTGAAATTTGCAGCTCTTTGCTGAATAAGGTTGACGTGAAAAGTTAATAAAACAAAAGGGAAGATATCACCCTAGGTTGATTTGCATCCCATAATCCAAAGAGAATACTTGCTGAAATGATAAAGAAAGTTATAAATAAAAGTAAAATGTCATTTTTGATCTGGCCAAAGGTAGAATCATAATTCAAAGGATTACATAACTAAAGGCAAATTTGATCTCGAGTTTAAAATCCCATTGAGTGCTTTTAATTTTTCAATTTTGTATTATTATTTTTTTTAATTTTATTTGAAGTGCTTGGACGTGGTTGGTAAAATAAAAAGGTTTGGCCAAAGTTGAAAAATGGTACATGTTTCTAAATTTTTTTTAATCATTTGGCAAAATTAAATAATAAAATACTAAAAGCATTGATATTTAAATTTTTAGGCTCAAGTCAAACTAATCTTACACCTTTACCGCATTGAAATTCTCAAATTGGTGCACTCTTGTGAGGATTTGAACTTCCATAGAGAACTTGAAGGATAATAAATTTTGTTTACATTTTGTTTAAAATACGGTAATATTAATAAACTGAAATCAAGTATATAGAAAATAAAATAATAATATAATAATAATATACTTAGTGTTTAAATACTATCAAAGATAACTAGTCCCATCACACCTAGGACCTTAGTGTCACAGTGAAGTGCCTTTGACGGACCTAGAAGGAATGGCCTTAAGTGCATGGCAATAATTGCTTATGGACTAGAAGCAGCTTGGAGAAGTGTTCCAAGTATTCATACTTGCATGATCTCACAAGTCTTGATCTTGAAAGATGTTAGTAGATTCTTCATAGTGAGAAAAGTCCTTTTGTTATCCAAAAACACAGGGAAAAGCATGTCTATTAGTGTTTGTGTGCAAGTTTTGGTGAAGTTTTAATGCTGAAACTTATGTAGATGCATTTTTACAAATATGAGTTGCACATTAGTGGCTGACATGCATACAGTTCTGTTTTTGAATAACCACTGTTCTTACATGCATGCTGTGAACGTATGGTCATGTTCTATCTCGCTGTTTTTCCTCATATCTGATTGCTCTACTAGTTTTTATTCTGGACATGAATATAATGTGCATATGTCAGTTATTGTGCTTGTAACTAATTGTTCTTATTTTTGATTGATTTGAGCTGCTCTTTGTTGTCTGCAGTTGTTCATAATCCTGTCATGCAGTATTGCAGTAGGGACAAACTTGAGCCAGTTTATTTGCATTGGCCGGTTCACTGCTGTGTCGTTCCAAGTTCTTGGTCATATGAAGACAATTCTAGTCCTGATTTTAGGATTTATTTTCTTTGGGAAAGAGGGTCTTAATATTCAAGTAATTGTAGGTATGATCATTGCAGTAGCTGGAATGATCTGGTATGGTAATGCCTCATCTAAGCCAGGAGGAAAGGAGCGACGGAGTCTTTCAATGAATGGCAAAAGAGCACAAAAACATGATGGGTTATCGAAATCCACTGAGGTGGATGATAAGGTCTAGTTTTCAGTTAAAGGTCTGAAAGAAAAGAGGAAAATGACAACAGAATCGAGCATTTAGATCAGCTGATTTCAGGGATCTTTTCACACCTGGGAGATCATAATCCCAGCTACTATAATTTTTATTTATTATTTTTATCCATCGTAGATTATTTTCTAGTTCTTGAATTTCAGGTAAAGTATGTTTTTTAGTCGAATGCAAATTATAAAACAAAAGTTACATTGTCCAGCCAGTTTCTACAGTAATTTATTTCCATTTTCAAATTGAAGAAGTTTGTTTCTGTAAGTACCATTGGGCTTTCTCTTGTGTTTGTCTACTAGTTTATGAAGGGCCCATTTCCATTACTCAACAACCTGATTGCACTCAGGGATCCGGAAAGGCAACAATACGTTGATGCATCAATATTTAAAGTGTTGATAATCGTCATTAGAGCTCGCAAATAAATTGTACAGCAGATCATGACAAGTTTAGAATAGCCAATAAATGCTGATAAACAAGCAGGTTGAGCGCGGAACTCAGAAATTCTTGAATTAACTGGATTTGACTGAATTGAAATTGAAAATTCGGATGTGAATACTAAAATATTTAAATTAAATTGTACCAATTTTTTAAAATAAAAACAGTATCAGAGATTTTATTTCGAGAATTAAACTAAATTGTATTATAATCGTCTTGTACTGAACAAAACTATATATATATATATATATATATATATATATATATATATATATATATAGACAACAATAAAATAATAA
>CATIWR010466271.1:0-17200 GCA_949677035.1 Omphalea diandra | reverse complement strand
TTTGAATAGGAAACTTCAACTCCTTAAGTCGCGGTTGTTATCGAATTTTTGCCCTTGCTATTTTTTATCTTTGAACAGATACCTGGGACACTTGGCATATTGTAGTTATTGCTTTGGTTCCCTCCTTTGTCACTATGAAAGTCGAGGTCGTGACTCAAACATGACACTCAACACGAATTCCTTTGTGACTAAGGCTTGGCAATCTTTGCCTAATTCGCGGCAGCAAGATAACATGCGATTTCTTCTGTCCTAACTTCATCCGTTCTTGTGATTGATTCGTGGCCGTGTTTACCATATACACACCACGAATTAAAGTGATCTTTACAAGGTTGGAGATTTTGAACTCCATCCAACTTCCAATGAAAAAATATAACTTATAATATCAATCTCTATTGTCAAGATAAAAAGAGATTCATGACTTAGGTTAAATCAACCAAGTCCAATAGAATGTAATTGAATAATCTAATTATTTTTAAAAATAATTTTTTACTTTAATTATTTTATTTTTTATATATTTAGTAATAAGTTTTATTTTTTATATTGTCATCGGATCAATTAGATCAAATCACAGATTGATCTATTCTAGTCAATTTAAATCTAACCCATCAAGTTGACCCGCTCACAACCCGACCCAAAAATTTTTGAGTCATTTTGAATTCAAATTATTTTGAGTTTGTTCGAATTAGGATCAAATTCAGATCACTTTTTTTGACAGGTTCAAATCAAGTCAAAAATTATCTTCTGTAATTACAGAGCTAAGATTTCAAATTTTGATTCTTATTTTAGGGTTTGAGGAAATCATTTTTAGATCAATCTCAACGTAATTTTGATTCAAACTATACATAAGTTTTATGAAAAATTATTCTTAATTTGATATCTGATTTCTATTAACTTAATATTCACAAATAAGAAATTTTGAACACAAATTTATCCATAATTGATACAATTGAGAATATTTTTTAAAAAAATTTAATTGTCATTTATAATAAGATATGTATGTGTAATCAAATATGTATATAAAATTTTAAAAAGTTAAATATATAAAAAAAATAATAGATAAAATTTTGGAAAATAATTGAATTAGTTTTGTATATGAATCCATTTTTGTTTTTACATTTAAATTAAAAAAGAAATTTAGAATTTTTAGCATTTTATTTTTTCTAATACAAAGAATATTTATCATTATAATCTTCTCCAAATTTTTAGCTTTTTAAGATTTAGAGTATTTGTCTTGAGCCTTTATAAATTTCTTTTTAAAAACTAAAATTTAATGGGTTAATATTTAAAAAAGTAATTGCAAATGATAAAATTTTAATAGGGTCAATTCTAAATTTTGAAGCAATAACAATCTAAACTTACTAACCTTTGTATATTATTTTATAATTTTTTATGTTCATGGGATCACTTGATCTTATTGAATGTACAATTCATAGAGTCTCCATAAACACTGCATAAATGTGATGTATGTTTGGTTCCTTGATGAATGTTGATGGTTGATGAGCTTGTATGTGAAGTTAGGATGGATGATATAGGATATTTAAATGGTTTAAACTCTTAGTTTAAGCCTTTTATATGTTAATAAATACATGTTTGGATTATCTCACTAAGTGATTAATTGATGTTGACCTTTGAAAAACTTTACATGTTTGTAAGTTACAAGGTTGGAACTAGATCTCCTAAGTTTATGAATATATCTTGTGTTATGCTCCTAAGGTTCTCCCTTTAATATTTCTTCAAGCTTTACAACTTATTATGATAATGTGGGTGAGTGATATGCTCCATATATTTTGCTTGGACTCATTGAATATATAAGAGTGAATATAATAATATTTATGATGACCTAAAAAGAGTGTTGCATGATGAGTGATGAGAGTGCCTTAAAGAGTGCTCTCTTGAATGCCTCTTTTAATGTATTTATGAGGGTCATACTATAATGCACTTGGCACACTGGTGCGCCAAAAGAAATAAAATGTTGTCAGATGAAAAGACAGGACAGTTGTGTTTGTCTCCACTAGAGACAAAATTGGCATTGATAATAGGTGCAGTATCAAAATTCTTTTTAGGTCCTGCAAGTTTGAAAAATATGCAATAAAGCACAACATTAATTTTTAGCAAAATTACCTATAAAAGCCCAAGCTTTATGGGTAATAGTAAATTAATCCTAAGTGTAAATTTAAGTTATAAATACACAAAGTTTTAGTTTGTATCACATGGGGACTCATTGACAGCAATTAATGAGCGAATTAAAGGGAATTGTGAAATTGGACAATACAATATCATTTTGCATTGTGAAGGATTGAATTCAATTTACATCGATTAGATTTCAGATATGCAAACTAAAAATGGTAGGGAAAGTTTTATTTTTGACAATATTATCCTATTAATGACATTGATCCCTTTTCAGTTATGGTTGGCCAAATTGAGAGAAAGCTTTGTTCCAGCAAAGAAATCATGCTATTAGGTTAGTGTACAACTATGTTGTTATTTTCAAATATCATCCAATATTGAATTTGTTTGGTGTTATGTTGTATAGGAATTGGGTAGCGGAAGGAAGAGGGGCTGGCATGGGTTGAAGCCCCCCAGGCCACAGGTGAGTAATTGATAGATTGTGGTAGCATGGCCTCAAATCTTACTATAGAGGAGAGAGAATGAGGAAAGGGATTGGAGGAAAAAGAAGTCCATACAGTTTTGACTATCAGAAACACAAAAAGTAAGAGTTACAAGCCCAACCCATGTTGAAAATAAAAAAAAAAAAAAAAAAGAGTTATAAGTGCATCCATATTTTGAACAATGAAAACTAAAAAAAAAATGATTTAATTTAAATTTTAAAAGTTTTATTTTATATTAAAATTAAATAAGATAAAATTTAAAAATTAAATACACTTGGTAATTTAAAACTTAAGATTATATAATCATTCATAAATTTTTTAAAATATATTACAAATAACTTTCGATTAAACTAAGTTTCATAATGATAAACACCAACTAAGTTGTAAGTCAAAATAAATATACTTAAAAATTAACAGTAGTGTACCTTGAATTAAAAAAAATATATACTAGAGTAATAATAATATATCTAAAATAGGAAAACAACGTACCAAAAGTACAACTCCAATGTACTTGGATCATCGGGAATGTAAAGGATCATTATAACATTTTATTACAAAAGTTGAGCTATAAAACCAATGTACATATGAGAAAAAGCCAATATAACTTTTCTGAAATATTAATTTACCTTTATGTCAAATGCTATGTGTCTGCGGTTCTAAATTACTGTACTTGTGTCCCAACAAAAATGTAGTTAGATATTTGAACAATGTACCTTCAATAAAAAACATGTACCTCGAGTAATAACAATATACCTGAAATAAAGATAACAATGTACCTCGATTAAAACACCAATGTACTTAGGATCATCATGAATATAGAAGATCATTAGAATTTTGTATAACAAACGTCAAGATAGAAAATCAATATACATATGGGACAAAGCTAGTGTGCCTTCACCAAAACATTAATGTATCTTCATATACCATACCATGTGCATGTCATTTCAAATTAATGTACTAGTTGGCCAATAAAAATCTACCTAGATATTTGAAAGTTTTTATTAAACAACTTCATGTACAATACAAATTCTCATACAGTTTATTACCAATTTAAATCTATATCAACATCAAAGACGCTAATCCATTTTTATGTAACTAGTACATAATTATATTCAAAACACTTAGCGTTAAATAATACAATATAAAAAACTAAGCATAAAAATAAATACTCATTTAATAGGGAAAAAATGACTTAATGATCGAATTCAATGAAGTTTATTTAAAAAAAAAAGAATTCAATGAAGTTTAGAAACCTCTTAATGATGTGGACCTTGATACGTACTGTTTTCACAAATGACTGGTTGGTTGTTACTATTTGTTCAAGATCAATTATGATTTAGTTCATATCATTATTAGGAATAACATGTACTTAGGGAATGACAATGATTTGCTAGAAATGTTTCATTAGTACAAAGAATGCCTAAATATAGACATTTCAGTTGAAAAGTTTTGGCAAACTCTAATTAAACTAGGTGAAGAAACATAAGAAGGGCATAATAAGGGTAATTGGAGTTAGACGAATGTTGAGCACAACCATCCATTCAAGATGGGTTATGATACACTTGCCACTATAAATCTTAATGAAGCTACAATTCCTTCCCATAAAGAAGTATGCATGAAGGATGTTGTGTTGCATTGGTGGTTGTTAAGTGCCATTCGTATACTTGTCCCTCAATAATGGGTTAGAGATGTATAAATGGTAAAAGACTGAAACAAGCAATAAGACTTAAGACATAGGTTTTTAGAATGCATTATAAATCATACGTTGCTATTTTGCATGGATTGGTACTCAACTTATATAAAGTTATCACATGAATTCATAATTGATACATAGGAAAAACAAATTTTGAAATTTATCAATGCAACAAAAATAGTTAATTGAACTAAAGTAGCAAACGCATTAACCATGTTTCGAAATACAACATAAGCAGTCTCAGAATTAATTGACTCAAGCCAGGTTCTAGACCCAACCAACAAAGACCTTGGCTTAGGGCCCTTAATTTTTTTTTAAAAAAATTACAATGAAAATAATTAAAAATGGGCCTCAAATTAATATTTTGCCTAGATGAAAATGTCTAAATTGTTATGAAATGTCTTTTTTTTTCCCTAGTAAAAAAGGGCACCAATTTTATTTTTTTTCTTTGTATGAAAAGCATTTAAAGAAGTCTTGCTTTTTAATTCTCAATAAAAGAGGCCTCTATTTTTTTTTTTGCCTAGGACCCTATTAATGTAAGTTTAGCCCTAATTTGATTGATTTGGTATGATTTAGTTTAATTGAATAAAGTTCATTTGACTGAAGTTACATAAGTATTTCATTTGATTTTCATGTAAATAAATAAAGGTTAATTTGATTTAGGTCAATATGTTTTTAAAAAGCAAATAAACCATATTAAAAAATTATATAAAACTTTTATTGAATAATTTGTAACCAAACTAATTTTAAAAATAACCAAACTAAGTGAAATGTAAATTAGAAAAAATCTAAACGTTGAAAAATGTTAAAAGACTTATGAATGGATTTTTTTTTCTTTTTTTAAGAGAACGGGTTCTTTAATTTCTTATTAGTGCGTGTGACTGAAAAACTCCATAAGTCTACCATTTATTCACTTTTTATTAACCATTTGACATGAATGTTGACATGTTATTTTCTTTTTAATTGCCAAGTTTGGAGTAAAGAGATGGAAAATGTTGGAGTTGATTTGATGATACCTATTTGGAAGTGTTTGTTTTTGTCTTGAAAAACACAGATTCATCATTTTACTTGTTTATCTTCTTCCTCATGCAGAACACTTGGGTAATATAACCTTATCAATTAGCCTCCTACCATTATGTTCCCACACAAGCACTTTGTTAAAATCATTTTATTCGTTGTTTGGCCCTTACTGAACTCATAGAATACAAGTATCATTATGCGTGCATGGACTCCAAATGGAAAATTATAGTAAATTAATATGATTTATTAATATTATATTACTAGATTTTTAGTGTTTGCCATGATGATCCAATCAAACTCAAAAAGCATTAGACGATTTGGGCATGTTTAGGATATAGTATATAAATTTTTTTATTTATTAGTATGTAATTTACATATGCATAAATGTCTATTACATTTTTTTAATATTAATATTAACATAAAGATATTTAGATAGATATTAAAACTATTTTAAATGATAAAGAGATGATTTTTTAATGCGTATATGGGAAGTTGATGAACTTGATTTGCATGAGATTTGCGCTCTATGAAATGCAAAATCAACTTATTAATGTTGTACCAATCACAATCATCATGTCACTATGCTCCTACAAATAAACCACATTATATAAATTATATAACAATTGTCTATGATTTATAATTATAATCATACTAATTTCAACACTAACTAAATTAAGTGAAATGTAAAAGAGAAAAATTGAAATGATTGAAAATTGTTACAATTGACAATTTATAAAAATATATGTATATAATATATGAAAGTTAAGCAAAGAAAACCTATTGAAGTGGTGTGGGTAGTTTAGTTGCCAACAAACCCAATACATGACAAAAAAGTGCACAAAATAAAACATAGATTTCTAGCATATGGAGTTTATAGTAAATATCACCAATGGCATACTAAGTTTATACAAAGTAACAATATGACATACAAAATGTAATTGGTTTAAAAAAAGAATACCCAATAGATTCCATTAACACAAATCCATGTCCTTTTAGTGAGTTGATGAGATGTTTATGTCTCATGTCATGTGGCGAATAAGAAGTAAAAAATAACACATCATGTACTCATCAATCTTAATGTAATGGCTAATGATTGGAAGATGATTTATTTTTTTTTTTTAATTTAGTGTTGCGAAGTGAAAAGATAGATATGAATTTTATTTACTCATGTAACGGACACGTGTTATGGTAATTGAGTGTAGTGTGAATGCTTTTATGAAATGATATATAGTTTGTATGTCATGTTGTGATTAATGAAAAAGTATGTTATGGGTGAAATTTACATATAGAGTGAAAGAATAGTAACTATTATAGCACCACCACCTGTTGTGCGACATACCTTGCTTTACCCCCCTAAGGAAATGACTTCTTTATCCTAATGGAACAAATAAGGATAGATTTTTCATCTTACTAAAAATGGGTACTTTCTCTATATCTCATTTTAAGTGGCACTTTATCTCACTTTATAAACTTACCTATACAATTTGTAGTTAGTTGGAGAAGTTTAAGAAAATTGGATTTTGGTGTTGTTGTGATCCCATTTTCTATGCATATATGAAGTTAAAGTGGATATTGGTAAAATCAATAGTACATCTATTTCGTATTGATTTTATTTTTATTATTAAACATGTGTAGATATTTTCCAATGTGTCTGCTTTGATATTCCTTTATCCTTTTTTATTTTCCGTTAGCTTTATTATCTTCTATTTTTTTACACCATATATCTTGAACACATTATGATGCTTCTCACCCATACAATTTGGATTGATTCATACTGCATTAGAGGATCGATGTAATGTATGAAAGTTTCAATTGAGGATAACAACAACCTTTTTATTTATCATAAATGTATAATATAATTTCTTCAATTAACATTGTTTTGCATTTTCTCTAACACAATGTTTTGTAATACCTACTCTATAACCATGATTTGGAACTCCAACTCGTGATTCTTCATGATTGTTTCCATAAGCTTCTCTTTGATATGTTGAATTCAAGCCTTTTCAGGTTGCAATTAAGGACCATATTATTACAATAAGTTCATAATTAATCTGAAAATAGAAGTACAATAAGTATACCTCATGTCTTAGGCAAATGTTCTCCATATTTTCAAACTGTGCAGTGATTTGTTGATCCATATTTTCCATTATGCTATTATGAGTTGTTACTGTATGGTCGTAGATGGTAATGTTCATTGCCATGGATCATATTTATCCATAGCAAAGGGAATGGATAACAACAATCATGAATAGTGGTGGAGATGCTTAGTTTTTTAGAATGAATGCCTTTTGTTCTAATTTTCTAAGGAGTCATTCGTGTTCGAGAGATTGCATATGCCAATATTGAACTTACACTTTTCAAATGTCGTATTAACCAATGTACACATGCCTTTGGATAAAGTGGAAAACTATACTTTCTATGTACCAATGCATGGATACCTATATTTTCTACATACAAAAGTGAAGAGGTATGAAGTGGTTTTCTTCTTCATTAATTGCAAAAACCTTTTACACCTAACTCGCATCTCTTGAGAAGAGCAAACTCTATCTATAATCATTAATTACTATATAGAGTATTTGGGTTATGAATTAATACTGCATATCCAGGTGATTTGCATTAAGAATTAGTGATTAATCAAGAACAACTTGTGGATCCATAAAAAGGTTAGTGATCTTACTTGTTTTTATTATTCCATAATACATTAGTATCAGAGCATATGTGATGTTTCCCTTATTGTGTTTGATTAATAATATGTATGGCATGACAAATTAGATATATTGAATTTTGAAATAGAGGTTAGGACAATACTTTGTGGTATTTTTTTTGCCTTAAATGTACTATAATTCATGTCATACAAATTTAAAAAAAATTCTTAAAATAGGATATGATGGCTTTAAAATGACATATATAACACTATTTTTAGAGTTTTATAGTGAAAGTTATGATTGAGTAAAATAGGGGCTTTGAAACTTGAATCTTTAAATTTTGTATTTCATGGTTAATGCAAGAATTTTGGCATACATTTTCATTTATATTTACTTCATATTATGTTGTGAAATTAATATGTATTTGTAGTATGAAATGTGATCTCTAATTTGGTACAAAGAACACATGAAATGAATTAGAAGCTTATGAATGCTTGAACTTAGGCTGTTGAGAAGTTATAACCTAAATTTTTTGTAGAATTAGGGTTGTTAAGGTAGAAGATGAAGTGAATAGTCACTTTCTTCGTCACTGTTGTTTTTTAAACATAAACTTAGAATATAACTCTAATGACACCATTTAACTCACAAAAGACAAAAATGGGGGGTAAAAAAAAAAATTTAGAGACAAATGAGCATCACGACCTGTAGGTCAAACGTGCAACCCTCAACATGTGAGGGATGCACGATCACTGACTATAGTTAGTGCCCTACGTATTCTCCACTCTCAATGGCAATGCGTAGTAGTGCGTATGGCTTCTCATTGTGACAATTTTTAACATTGCCACCACTTCTAGACTCTAAATTTGTAGTGTTTTTTAGTATACTAAATTAAACTTTTCAAAATACAAAAATTTATTTTGGTTTTTTCATTTATTAAGAAAATGAAAATTTAAAATAAAATTATTATAATAACAATAAAATTTGAAAAAATAATAGGTATATTTTAAATCATATATCTAAGGCTGTTGAGGTCCTGTGGGAGAAAATAAAATTTTCTACCTATGATTTTTCAATTTTTGATAATTAAATGATTAAAATATAATTTTAATTGATATTTACTTAGAAAATTTATTAAAAATTCTATATACATGTTGGAAAATTAAGATTAATTTTATTAATTTTGCCAAACTCGATTAATGATCCCATGTTAACTTATTTGATTGCAAATGTGTGTTAAGTTATGGTTATGTCTAATTTTTGTGTTCATTCTATATAATGTATTGGGTTGAGATTTTTTTTCCCTTTCTAAGGATCTTTTTTTCACATTATTTTTCCTTAATGTGTTTAAGGAATCATGTATCATTTGAAGAGAATTATAAAGCTAGCAGCCTATAGAAATATGAAAAGGAATAGATTTATTATTGGTTGTAGATGTGTGAAAATCACTCCTATAGCATTGAAGACTCACGCTAGAATAGAAAGGTTTAGAGAATTGGAAGAGAATCTCACCACATATAGAATACATCTTGATCATAACATAATTGAACATGTCAAAATTGTCAATGACGTGTGTTAAGAGATAGCTCACAAAGGTCATATGTTGACCAATGAGTAGAAATATCAAGCTTTGCATGTTACTTTATCTTACTACCTTAAATAAAAACGTGAAAATTTTTGGCAAAGAGATTGGATAAAGAGTTTTGGACAAGATGAAATGACCAAGTGCATATGTTAAATGGAAAAACTAACTTTTATGAAACTTTAGTTTACCTATTTTTGGATGAATGATGCTGAAAGAATTTAAACAAGTCTTCTTCTCTATCTTCAAGTCTCAGTCTTAGGACTACTAAATCACCTATCCTCAATTTTCCTTGGCTTAAGAAGATGGTTCCAACTATCATGGATAGAAAGAAAGTAGAAGATTATATCCCTAGAAAGATTATTTATAAATGTATTTAACATATATTAATTTGTGTTATTTACATTGAATTAGTTATGCTTATATATATTCTTTAATGAACTGTATTGAACTTGTTGGATATCATTATATTTTGAAGTTTGTATAGCATTTCAATTTTTTAACTTCATAATATGGGCATTCTTAGAATAATAAAATTTCACTAAATTCTCATATAGAATAATGATGACACAATTTAAATTAAAAGTTATAAAAAATTTAACATTTGAATATTGATGATGTTTGGGAACGTAGTAAACTTTCATTTTGGATCTTTTGTGAAAAAGCAAATAAACCAAACCACACATATAAATTATATAAAAAATTGTATCGAATAATGTTGTAACTGAACTAATTTTAAAACTAACTAAACTAAGTGAAATATAAATGGGAAAAATTGAATGGCTGAAAAATGTTACAATTGACAATTTATAGGCATAATATATGAACATTGAACAAAGAAAAA
The DNA here is from genome assembly GCA_949677035.1 of Omphalea diandra. Taxonomy (NCBI): domain Eukaryota; kingdom Viridiplantae; phylum Streptophyta; class Magnoliopsida; order Malpighiales; family Euphorbiaceae; genus Omphalea; species Omphalea diandra. The sequence goes on along the minus strand of CATIWR010466271.1, from coordinate 6,810 downwards.
CCTAATAAAGTGGCATGAATAGTTGTGCACAGTTCAAAGGTTCACAAAATAAAACATAGACTTCTGGAATATAGAGTTTATGTTAAATATCACCAACAACATATGACGTTTATGAAAAGTAACAGTATGACGTAAAAAATGTAAAGAATACATAGTAGAATTCATTAACACAAAACCCATGTTCGTTCAGTGAGTTAACAAGATACTTTCTGTCAAGTCACATGGCAAATAAGAATTAAAAAAAATAGCACATTATATGTCCATCAATCTTAATATATCAGCTAATGATTGGTAGATGATGTGTTATTTTTTTTTAATTTAATTTTGCGAGGGGAGATGATAAATACACATTCTGCTAACTCATTTAGCGGACATGAGTTTTATGGTAACTGAGTGTCGTGTGTACGCTTTGATGAAGCGAAATGAAGTTTTTACATCATAATATGATTAATTTAAAGTGTGAACACCATGGGTGAAAGTGACGTACGAAATTAAAAGGGTTACTATTGGGGCACCACCTGTTGTGTGGCATACATTACATTAAGCCCCTAAGGAATGTGGGGGCTTTTTATAAAATTTTTAGTTTTTTAAAAAAATATTTAAGAAAATTGATGGAGTTGAAAAATATTTATAAAAGTATGGTATTTTTTTTAATGTCCTAAATGTAACTAGTGGACTAGAGAAAATTTATTTTTTCCTCATTTGGTCAGCTTGTTCAAAATGTGGACAAGTAAAAAAAAAGTTGCCTGTTGTTTTGAGGTTGCAGCTTGTGTGGACTACTGCGTGCAGCAAGAGTGCCCCAAAATTATACTTCAATTCATTTTTTTTTCTAATTATATTTCTTTCTTTTTTTCAAAAATATTTCTAACTTTAATTAATTTTTTGTATTATTTGAAAAAATTAAAAATATTATAAGATATAATTATAAATTATGTAATAAATTTTTTTATTTATTATATTTTAGTGTGCATGTTTGCATATTATTTATAATTAGAAAAGTTCAAATTTGGAAATTACAAGAAAAAAACAATATAAAAGGTATGCATTAGTGGATGTAATTTATTTAAATTAAATATAGAAGAAAAAATATTATATATATAATTTCTTTGAATTTATGATAAGTTTTTGTACTGATTTATAGGGAAAAAAAAAGGAGAAGGTGAAACTCTAATAAATTATTTTATGGAATTAAGAGAAAAAAGTAGATTTCTTAAAAATTTTATATACATTAAAATAAATTTGGATAGATATTATAATTGAATATCATTAAAAATAATATTGTTACTGAAGCATTATTATTAGAGTTTACAAGTAAAAAGAGTAACTTGTACCAATTGCCCCATATATTTTGCAGTTAGTTGGAATGTTTAGAGGAAAAGAGTAATAAATTTGGTCCATCAAACAATGAACACATTCGTCGATAACTGTTTAGCAGAGTAAATAAGCATAATGATGGTTATTGACCTATTACACCACAATATCAATCGTTCTCTTGACATTATAACTCCGTTATTTAGGAAAAAAACACGCTCGCATCTCATCTTATTACACTGATCATATGAAATGGAATTCGGAGCCAACATCGATCCTCATGTCCATGCCAAAGTGCATTCAGAGCAAGATTTTTGCAACCCTTTCAACCTTCTCTGTTTGGGACCTATTCAATGCTAAGGCCACATGTAAGGATTTCTACGAGACATGCGATCAACCAGAGGTGTACCATAAGGCAAACCTTGATAGAGTCCTGATAAGAATCAGCCCATTCAAGTATTAGTGTCATTTCACAAAAAATGCAAGGAAATAGCTAACCTAGGATTATTGTTTTCCAATGGAGTCTATCATTTCTTTATTAAAATTTCTTTATTAAAATAAACCTTGATGATATAATGTGATTCTTGCATATGGTTGTAGTACAAGGCCATATTGTGGCCATTTACGCATTTGGCATCCTATTGATCACACTTGATTCTCCCCTAAAAATCTAGCCTTACAGATGCTCAGTGAATTAATATCAACTCATAGTCAGGATGTTGTGCAAGTTTGCCATGATGGCACGCCAACATGATGAGTATGTGGGTCTGCAATAGGACAAAATGGGTAACATTTAACCACATGAATGAAGTAATGAAGAAAGCAATGCCTATAGGTGCAACATGCATGATGCTAGCCCAATAAGATGATGGAGAAAGGGTAGACTAATTGTTAGTTTGATACTTGCTACCCCCTATGCATGATCTGCCTATGGTCCCTGGAGAGTATGCAATTTGTAAATTGGCTTAAGGGAAGTCATTTCGAGTTCTGCTACCAACAATAGGAAAGTTACAGTACTATTTAAATATATGGTAATTTGGTTAGTTCCAGTTTGAAGTGGACTTATTATGTGTTGTGTGTAGACAAATGATGGGCTTTTTGTTTTTTGGTATTCAAGTTTTAGTAATGTTTTTTATGTTTTTATATGTGTTGCATGCATGTTGAATGATTGTATTTGATGATGTTTATATACAGTGCATGCAAAATTGCATCCAAATTTTGATTATTGAACCTTTTGACCAATGCAATCATATTAAGAAATTTTTTTTATTAATTTTAAAAATTGATGGATTATGACGCATATTGTGAAAATTATCAGGATGCATTCAAACATTTAGTAGGCCATTATAATTTTTCAAGTACATTTAAATGCATACATGCTAAGATCGGCATATGATGAGTATTTATTAGCCATGCCCAAGCGAACAGATTAATTTTGACAAACAACAACTTATGACTTTGGCATAAGGAGTGCACTAATAGCTCCCCTACCACACACATGAAATGTATTTAAAAAATATACCCATCGTGGCATAGGGAGTGTACTGGTTAGCCAACCCTTTGCACATTTATATGTCAATAAAACAAAAAAAAAAAACAACTAATTATATTGCAATAGTAATATGTCACTTTCCATTCCCAATACTTGGCTATGATTGCTTGGGAAAGGAAATATGCCCAATACTTGGCTATGATTGCTTATGAAAGGACATATGCATTGCCATAGGCTATGTACTGGTTTTCAAGGATTATGCCATGTCAAAATGTTCATAATTTAATTACTACACACGATAGCAAAATAATATTAACATCGTCCAACTACAATATATCTAGTCTACTGAACCTGAGGCTAGCATATTGAGTGCGTCATCCGCTTGTTAGGGCACTTCGACAACTTAGCCTTCATGTCCTTCTTCAATAGGATTCCCTTCACCCTCTATTTGTTTATGTGTCATGATAATCATGTCCATCATTATCAGTAGTTTGAGGCGATGAATTTCTCAATCTCTTACAGAGTTCTTGCACTTCAATGAGAATGACTGTAACATTTTCATTCAATTTTGAAAGCTAAATGCTAAATTTCTACTACAACCTCTGTTGGCCTTTAATGTATGTGTTAACTTTATGTAGAATTTCGAATAGCACACCATCCTTTCGTGATTATTCAGTTGATGAAGTTGGAGGGATAGTTTGTTGTGCACTACCTCAGCTTTTCTCATAACCCCTTTGATGTGATCACCGCTGCCAACATCTTTGCTTGCAGGATCAACATTACATAGGGACATAATGTGGGTGACAGGGTCAATTCTGATTATCCCTATTAGGTAGAGAATATCCTAACCTATTACACACCTCGTTAGCTTTATAGTAATCTTATAAGGGGCAAAAAAGTTGTCTTCATTGTCTAATTTTTGTATTGCAACCACAAACTTTGTAATTTTTGTTATATAAGGTCTAATGACGAATGCCCTTCCTAATTACATTGTATGTCCATAAATCTAGATGTCAGGACTGATGACGTGTTAATTTGTTCACCTTTGACCATACACCACAAGAAAAACAAGTCATTCTTTGTCACAACACTCATTGGCAATTCTCTACCATTTATTGTCCATGTCATATACCTGTGCATGACCTTAAAAGCCAAATTTTTAATGTTTGACCGTTTTGACTTTGAGGGTAAGTAGCGATTTTTGGAATGCGTGATTTCTTCCCAGAAAGAATGCATGTGAGATTTAAACTCCTTTATAGGTCGGTAATGTCAAGGATTTTTGACTTGGAAACATTGGCATAGACTATCTATGGTAATAGGATATTGTTTTTTCCATGATTGGAAACTTAGAGTTCGTTATGTAGGGTTGCTTTCATTGTGAATATTACCACTGAATTCACATGTTAAAAACTCAATTGTATTCATGCACATCATTGAAAATTACTATAAGGAATTCCCAACCAATATTCTTCACTAATCGTTTACACTCATTCCCAAGCCAATTTCATCCAAAAATTTCCAATCTAAGAACTTCCCTAGTTGTATCTCCCTCTTAGCCAAATTTTTTGCTCTTTTCATTTCATCTTTTATGAAGAACGCTAAGCCTAGGGGTACAATGAATTCAGCTTTATGACTAGCTAATGAATTAAGTGCAATACCAGCAACATTTGTCGGATAGGTTAAGTGATAATCTATATGATGAAGTTGAACAACATCTTTAGACGTTGATTCTTCAGTTCTTTGCTTCTTATGTGTTTCATGCTTAAAATGAGGATTTTCTTCTGCGAAATTTGTATCTAGTACATTCCTTTTGTTTACTATCTTGGCTCAATTCCATACCAAAGGAGTACGACCACCCCCGACCTATAGTAACTTTTTGCCTTAGTTTGTCGAAATTGGAAGGATTAGTTTCCATACATGTTGATTCTGGGTTTTTTTTTTGAGTTAAATGGTGGAAAGAGGGGAAGAATTAGGGTTGTGTTTAGTCTCTAACTTTTTTATGTTTCCTTTCTATATTACAAATGCGAGTTATGGCATATATGAAGGATGATGTGTGCCCTATTATAAACAAACGACACAACACGTCTGGATTGAGACATGGGATATTACATACTTCGAGTTTACTATGTTGGCTTATTAAATACATTTTTAAAATCCCTTGAATATCAAATATTTTATTGACAATTGGTGACGCAAGGTAACTAGATGTTACAATAGTGATAGCTTTATAAAGCGTAATAGCATGAGGATTATAAACCATTGCGTGTGCCTATGTATAGTGTGTAGTGAGTAAAAATTGGTTAGCCCTAGGTTAATTATATCTGAATATTCACTAGTTACTAAGACATTACTATTTAATGTCCATGGGGTTCCATAATGCTTCTATAATAATAATATCATCGCACCCCTATTACAACATCCATTTAAAGGAGAACTGTGATGTTAACAACATTGTCGAACGTATATGACTTAATGAATATTCATTTACATATGGCATCTATGCATGTCAGCAGTGTTGGACCTATTAATCCAAGTGGTTTAGGTGTGCAGTAGTATTATTTATGTTCGACAACACAATTAACATTGGCTTAGTCATATGTACATAGCTAGTCAGTATTCTGCGGTTTAAAATTATTTTTGAATTGTTTTATAGACTTGAAGAGAAATTATATATTTTTTAATGGTGTTGTTATTTATTATATATATTGAATGATTTATTATATATATTGAATGATATTAAAATAAAAATTTTAATGTTAATAATAAATTAGTATAGTGAAATTTTGACATATTGTTTATTAGTTAGAATATTGTATTTAATTTTTAATGTCCATTTGTTGCTTTTATACGTAGTAGTTGTTATTTTATTAGCATTAAATTATGAAGTTTTGATTTCTTTTTTATGTTATTTTATTAAAATATTTTATTTGTAAAAAAATATATAAGATTAAATTTATGATACCAACTTTTTTTCTAAAATATACTACATATATAAATTGAGTTTATTAGGATATGGTGAGTTGCAATAAAAAAAAATATTAAATCACAAAGAAAATTCTATAAATTATAAACATCATATATTATATTATTTTTAAATTTTACTGATTTTTTAAAGAATTAAATTGATTAAGGCATGGTAAGTAGAAATTGAAAATAATTACATGAAATCACAAAGGAGATTCTATTAATAATAAAATAAAAAATTAAATTATTTTTAATTATAGTGATTTTAAAAAATTGAGTCAATTAAAGCATGGTGAGTCGCAATTGAAAAGCATTAGATGAAATTACAAAGGAAATTCTATTATAAAAACTAATATCATTTTTTAAATTTTAGTGATTTTAAAAAATTGAGTTAATTAGAACATAGTGAGTTGCAATCAAAAAGTATTACATGAAATCACAAAGAAAATTTTATTAATTATAAAAATTGAAGAATACATTGCTTTTTAATTTCATCTTTGTAGTCTAAATCTTAGACAATGTTCACATATCTATTATAATTTCATATATATATATATATATATATATATATATATATATATATATATATATATATATATGAATTTTGAAAGATTGGCAAAATTCGCGATGGAGAATAATGTTCGCGACCGCGAATTGACATTTTGTCAGCCGGAAAGTTTAACTTGTAATTCGCGGCCGTGAAGAGTGAATAGTGACCGCGAATTTTGAGTCATCAAGGATAAGATTGAAACTTATGAAAAGAACAAGTGATCTCCAAACCTAAGTTCAAAAAATCATAAATTAAACATATCACATACATTTATCACACTAGATCAACCAAGAATTCTTACTTAAGGGAGCTTCCATCAAGCATTCCCAATTCTCTCTTAATGAAGTTCGTTCTTTCTTCATTTAGAGGTTTAGTGAAAATATCTGCTAGTTGGTGATTAGTGTCAATGAATTCTAACACAACATCACCTTTTTGCACATGATCTCTAAGAAAGTGATGCCTAACATCTATATGTTTACTTCTAGAATGTTGG
>CATIWR010466257.1:0-11656 GCA_949677035.1 Omphalea diandra | reverse complement strand
TTTTGTGTTAGCCTAGAAAACACTTAATTGTAAGGTTGTGTGTTAGCCATTAAAACACAAGTTGTAGCAAGTTGGGTGTGAGCTTGAAAACACCATTGACTTAGTAAAATACCCAATTGAGTGATTGGGGAGTAGACGTAGGGATTGTTTTGCCCGAACCACTAGAAAATCTTTGTGTCCTTTCTATTCTTTCTTCTTCTCTTTATCTTTATTTTAAATTTTTATACACCAATTCAACCCCCCCCCCTTCTTGGTGCCTAGGGACAACATGGAGGAATTCACTACTCGAATGACGGGAAGAATAGAAGACTGGTATTCAGCCTTAGATGAGTATTCTAGACTACGTCTTCTCTAATCTCTTGGACCCTCAGAGTTCTTAGGAACTTTGTATGCAGAGTTTTTTGGAAAACCAGGAGAAGCATCAGATATTACCAGGCGAGAGTTTTTTAATATGAAATATTATTCCCTTCTTAAATAGGATCTGGATCTTCATTACCAAAAAGTTTTACCAGTTTCATGGTTGGGCTAGTCCAGACCTAAAGGAGGCCTTTATCACCTCTCTGCCTGAAATACTTACTAATGCCATGCATGAATTAATGAGATAGAAGGACCGGTCTATTAACGACTATTCCTTTGGGGAAGTTTGTCAATTGATGATGCAAGGTCTAGAAAGTTGTGTAATGAGCAGAAGGTAATTACTCAGATGATGGATAAACATAAGTAACCATCCTTGAAGAAATCTTGCAGGCGTTCAAATCTCAAAATCAAATGTCCTAATGATGATAAAAAAGGCTTGTGATTGTAAGCCTAAGAAGAAGAAGCATTTTTTCAAGCTCAGATATTCTGGTCCTCAAAAAGCAGAAAAAAGAAGGAGAAATGGCAGTTCTTTTAAAGAAAGAAGTATAGAGGACATAAAAAATCCAACAGGTGCTTCCTTTGTGGACAAAAAGGGAATTTTTCAAAAAATTGTCTTAACAAGAGACAGCAGGCATCAAAGACGATTCAACAAATCTAGATATCCACAGCCATTGATCTAGATGATGCAGATGTTGAGTCCTTATTTTCCATAGAGGATGAAGCCTCTTCGGATACTGTGTTTGCTATCCAGGAATCCTTTTCAGATGAAGAAGAAGGATGCACAGTTCCATACTCTTGTCACGCTATGATTCCTGTTATGGGCATCACCGAAGAAAATCCTATCAAGTTACCAGTCCTGGATTTCTCTTTAGATTCATTAGAGGAAGCCCATCTGGTTCCTTTGGCCTTTGTTCAAATATTCCCAGAAAAGTTTGCTAAGCCCATTAAGGCTGTAGCATTCATTGATACAGGAGCATATCTTTTAATGATCAACCCAAAAGTCTTGTCGGCCCATTACTGGAAGTCTTATAAGAGATATTTTCTTGCTACTAATGGGGTTATATTCCATACAAGTTTGATAATTAGAAAGCCCATTACGGTATAGTTCTTTTCGGGCTGTCAAGTCCATTATCAGTTCTTGGGCTCTTCTCTTCCTAACAAAGATGTGGTAATTAGGTTTGATCTCTACTAGAGACTAGCAAAGCTTTAGATTCTTCCAACAGGCTTCAAGTACAAAGGTTATTTTCAGCATTTTACTAAAGTCTCATCATTATTTCAAATGGAATCCATTTTGACTCAATATCCAATAGGCTTTGCTTTCCTTATACAGGATTTAGAAGCCTATTGTTGTGCCAACAGTCACACAGAGTTCCTTTCCAAGAATCCAAATCCCTTGTGGAAAAATCTATACTTTTTTATTAGCCTTTCGTTCAAACTAAATTAAGATATGAATCCTACCAAAGCAACTCATCCTGAAATGACACATGATGATCTTGTCCTGCTTTATAAAGAATGCTCTGAACTTTTAAACCAAGGGCTCATTGAACCCACAAATTCGAACTGGGCTTGCCAAGCCTTTTATGTCAACAAAAGGTCTGAACAGGCTCAAGGAAAAAAAAGACTTGTCATTGATTATCAACCTGTTAACCATTTCCTAGAAGATGACAAGTTCCCACTTCTAAAAATATCGTCACTGTTTGTTCACATGTCACAGGGCAAAGTTTTTTCAAAATTTGATCTAAAGGCGGGATTTTGGTAGCTGGGCATCAGACAAGAAGACAAAGCAAAGACTACTTTTTGCATTCCCAATCGGCACTATCAATGGACTATTATGCCTTTTGGTCTTAAAGTAGCCCCATCTCTTTTTCAAAAGGCGATGATCTGAATCTCTGAGCCACTCCTTCATAGTGTGCTTATCTATATTGATGACATATTGCTTTTTTCAGCAGATATGGAGTCACATCAAAAGTTGCTCAAACAGTTCATTAAGATTACTAAAAATTATGGAGTCATGTTATCTAAATCTAAGATGCATGTGGCCAGGAAAAAAATTGACTTCTTGGGCATGAACTTTGCTGATGGACAATACAGGCCAGGACCCCACATTGGAGCAGAATTATTGAAATTCTCATATGACAATTTTACTCAAAAGCAGACACAACAGTTCTTGGGAATCGCCAATCATTTACGAGACTTTGTTCCTTATTATACAAAAGTTGCACGACCTCTCTAGCTTTTTTCTAAAGAAAGATTCTCCACCATGGACTGCAGAACAAACACAAGCTGTCAAAACTTTAAAAAAGATAACGCAAGACTTGCCACCTCTTCAGATTCCCTCAACAGGGAAAAAGATTTTGCAAACAGATGCAAGTGACAGTTATTGAGGGGCCATACTGCTAGAAGAAAAGACGACAAAAGGTGCATCTGTGCGCATGCTAGTGGAGCTTTCAAGCCATCAGAAGAGTATTATCACTCCACTTTCAAGGAGATTTTAGCAGTAAAAAATGGAATCAAAAAGTTTGAATTCCATCTTGTTAGAAATCACTTCCTCGTCCTTATGGATTGTTCTTCTTTTCCAAAGATGCTTGAATTCAAAGGAAAAACTGTTCCTAATCCTCAATTACTTCACTGGAAAGAATGGTTCAGCAAGTACAGTTTTGAGGTTCAACTTATAAAAGGAGATACAAATCTGATTCCAGATCTACTCTCAAGGCCATAAGTAATTTCTCTCATTGCAAGAACCCAAATAATTCCTCTCTTTATGATGGCAACCTCCTTAAATTCATCAGAAGTTTTTACTCATGTATCTTCTCCTTCATCAGTCCAAGGTCCTAGTTTTGCTTCAAGTTCCAGTTTGTTTGATGAAACTTTTTTGAAAACAGGTATTCCTCCAAAAGTTAAGACACCTGTTAACTACACCAAGATTTGTAAGATAGCTATGGAGCAACTGTTTGTTTATCTAGCAGCTCTCTTAAGGTCATATGGTCCTGTCATCTTATCCATTTATGAAGACTTACGCTTTCCTGGACTATTCTGCTGTTATCAGTGGAGGTTGGAGATGGCTTAAGGAATTTCTAACATTCCTTTAGTATTTTTGTCACTGGTATACCATTGCTATTGAGGTCCGCCCTTATCATTTATGGTATTACCTCATAGATCTCAAGGAAAAGAAAAGGTACAATCCATACATGGTCACATTTCTAGAATGGTTCCAACCTATTGACAAATGGATTAATACTCTAAAAGCCAAATACCAAGATTGTGAACCACATATGGCTCTCAACAAAAGGATCATTTGCACTCTTCATCGTCCTTGTTTCATGGGACCATAAGGGAATACTCCACAAATTATGGCCCACATTCATCCTACAAAGAACTCCAGTTTTCTATGTGGAGTGATGCAGTTGAACATTTTGAAGAATTTCGTGAATTTTAGAGACATATGTGTGGAAAGAATAAGGTAGTTCCCAAAGAGATATGACCTTCTACATCTCAAGAAGCTCTATGGGATACTCTCCCATCACATTATCATCAGAGTCTCAAACACTCAAGTGAACAATAGGGAAAGCTTCCCTATTATAGAGGCCTGATTGATGACACTACGGAAGAACGTTATGATCCTCCAGGATATTCTCAAGATTCGTATGATTACTCTCTACAATGGGAAGAAGATAAGATCAAAGAGCAGGTGGCCCAGCGACATTATGATAACATGAATCTCTCTCCATCTCATGAACCCATAATAAAGTAGGATCCTATATTTGTAATCAGAGTGGCCCTACTATAATCACTTTATTAAAGTTTGATTGTAAGTGTGCTCTTGTAACTATTAGTGACTTTTCTAAAAGTCATTTTAGTAGGTTTGCTTTAGTTAGTGGGATTGTTTTTCCAGCTAGGATAAGATTCCTTTTTATCCTTTATCTTCTACCTATATAAGGGGAAGACTATCATTGTAAAAAGGAAGTTGTGAAAGAAATAAAATTTCCCATTTCTCTCTAAACATGAGTTTCTAATTCTCTCTTAACCTAAGGCTAGCGTAAGAACTATTATTCAACTCCTTATCTACTTCATAAGAGATGTCATTCTAAACTATCTCTTCCATAAGTCATATACTAAGAGGAACATAGAGCTAATCAAAATAGTGCAGTAAGGTAGAAAAGAAAGTTGTGGCGCTGTTAGGCGAGGAATGCCGTTTTTAGCCTAAAGTCAAAAATTTTACTCCAATGTTGACCGAAGAAGGAACTTTCTTCTGTAGCTGTTCATGATCATACCTATATATGGCTTATGTGCAAAATGGTATCAGAGCCTGGTTACTCATCTTTCTAGGGGGTAAATAGTATGTATGATTGCTTAATCGAAGGTTTTCATCTCATATGGCACACACTCTTGTTAATCCTAATCAACCTTCTACTTCCACTCAACCTCTTGAATCTACTCTTTTGCCTATAACCAATCCCATAATTCCTTTAACCGTTACCCTACCTCTACCTGTAACCTTTAAAAGATCTCACTCTTCTAAAATAGACTATCTTTATGAACTACGTTACATTTCATATGATAAAAAGATCCAAGAAACCAGTTTACCTTTCCTAAACCCATATGATGCCTTCAAAAGAAACAAACCCAGTCTAACTAAGACCATCCGTTCCCTTATCAAACCTACTGTTAAAACTATTAAGGAATATGTTCAAGCCTCAAGCTTTGACCAATGTCCTGTCCAGGCAATTGGATCAGAGTAGTTTATAAATCTGGAGATACCTCATGAGTTTGTTCAGCAATGGATAGCTCAAGGGTACACTCATATGCACTTCGGTGCTATAAGGCTTGCCGTTAATTACAATGGCAGAAAAGGCCTTCCAGCCTTTGTAAGGATAGCCTTACTGGACAGAAGATACCTCTAATACCATCATGCTGTTATAGGTACTGTTAAGACCTCTCTCAATGCAGGAACAGTCATGTTCACTTTTTATCCAAACTATAATACGACCTTAAAAGATTCAAATATCCTGCATACTCTTTAAGTCTAGATTTAGATAGTTGGAGCTCCTCAAGTGAATACAATAACTGCTGCAACACTCCACTATCAAATGATTTATAAAGTTCAGAATCGCTCTATAGATCTGTCTCTGCCAAATGAGGATGAGTCTTTGTTAATTCTAGAAGAAACTAACAAAGTTCCGACCTACATCCACATCCCTAGGCAAATATCTAGGGAAGAATTGATCAAGCTATTACCAGAAGCTTGGATCACAAGTTATGAAAAGATGCATCTGCAGGATCAATCGGTATAGTCCACAAAACTGGTATATTATAGATAGGCAGATGGAATAATTGAGACAAGGTTTGAAAGGCCTTCACTTCCTTTGGGAGAGGGAGTAATGTTCACTACACAAATGATGATGACACCATACCAATCGGAGACTAGAATTTCAATTGAGTACTTTGAGCAAGATGGGAAGCCCATTTATCCCTTCAAGAGGGATGACCATTGTTTCTGAGGTGGTTGTGATTGTGATGCATGTTATGCTGACAGGATTAAAGATGAAGAACGAGAGGAAAAGAATAATAAGAAAAAAGGGTGCTCAGAAAAGAGGATGAGGAAAAGATATGAAGATGGAGATCCTTCTATTGGTTTACTTAGTGAACCTTCAGGAAAATATGACTATGTAGTCAACTATGGCTCTAGTCCACTTTTATACGCACTTGATTCATGTCAAACAACTATGGCTCTAAGCCAACACAAACACCTTCTCCTAAACAACCTCCTCTACCTTGTTATCGATAGTTGCTCAAATAGATCTACAAAGAAAAACCCATTCATCATACACCTCTTTTACTTCCACAAATCTGCATGTACCAACAACCTTCACTATTATTTTCGGGTGAGGATTTTCCTCCTCTCTAGGAACAAACAAATCTAAACACCCAGGTGAGAAGCATGCCTTTTGTAAGAACCCCTACTGGGGTAGATCCTAAAGGACAACCAATTAAGATTTCCTCTAAAGAAGCAGTTCTAAATTGGCAGTCCTCTAATGCTTTGGCTCAGAACAAGATCCTTCAAAACATAGAATCTAAAGTTGACAAGGTTTATGTCCAAGTTCAGAAAGTTGAAGATAGATTGACAGAAACTCAAAATGATATGTATGAGCTGATGATAAGGTTGCAAGCTTAGGTGGAAGCCAAGCATAAGGAGATTATGGGCATGGTTGACCAAAGAGTCCAACTAGAGGAAATAGAAAAAAAATCTGTAGAAATACAAAGATAAAAAGATCATATAAGAGGAATTGAAGCAGACCTAGAACAAGCCCAGACAACTAGGAAACACACATACACTAATCCTTTTAACATACCCTTACCACCTTTGCATCCAAACTAATCTCATGTTTTGAGAATCTCATCATTAGAAGATCAAAAGTATATGGGATTATCCTTAGACCTTTTCAACTAAAAACTCAGATCAGGAAAATTCCCTAAAGCTAAATTCCTAGATCTTTCAGACACATCCATGAAATCCTCAAAATCAGTCCAAAAACCTAGCTAACCACCAACCTCAAGCATGATCAATCCTATGGTCTCGTATCTGGATAAAGCTATAACTTCAATGCCAAGTTTCAATATGACAGTGACTAACTTCTCTCCATCCAATTCAGATTCCTCTATTGAAAGTGTGGAGTCCTCTGTAAAGGATAACTCTATAGATGATGAGCTAGTTCTTGACCAATTCATGACAAATCCTCCTTACATTATAGATCCTCCAGAAGAAATGGATGAAACTGATCCTCATGCAGCTCCTAGAGAGGAAAGAACAAGTTCTATAAATGAAGGACCCTGGTTTAACTTGGATATTATATCTCTAGCAGTTTATATAGATAAGTTCTAGGAATTTAGAGCATCGATTGATACACAGACAAAGAAACCAGGAGCACAAGTTCGACAAGTTCTGGAGGAATTCACTACTCGAATGATGGAAAGAATGCAAGACTGGTATTCAGCCTTGGATGAGTATTCTAGACTACGTCTTCTCCAATCTCCTGGACCCTCAGAGTTCTTAGGAACTTTATATGCAGAGTCTATTGGAAAACCAGGAGAAGCATCAGATATTACCAGGCAATAGTTTTTTAATATGAAATATTGTTCCCTTAGTAATGAAGATCCATATCCTTTTTACGAAGGGAACAATATTTCATATTAAAAAACTCTTGTCTGGTAATATCTGATGCTTCTCCTGTTTTTCTAACAAACTCTGCATACAAAGTTCCTAAGAACTCTGAGGGTCCAGGAGATTGGAGAAGACGTAGTCTATAATACTCATTCGAGGCTGAATACCAGTCTTGCATTCTTCCCCTCATTCAAGTAGTGAATTCCTCTAGAACTTGTCGAACTTGTGCTCCTGGTTTCTTTGTTTGTGTATCAAGCGATGCTCTAAATTCCTAGAACTTATCTCTATAAACTGCAGGAGATATAATATCCAGGTTAAACTAGGGTCCTCCATTTATAGAACTTGTTCTTTCCTCTCTAGGACCTGCATGAGGATCAGTTTCATCCATTTCTTCTGGAGGATCTGCCATGAATTGGTCAGGAACTAGCTCATCATCTGTAGAGCTATCCTTTACAAAGGACTCCATACTTTCAATAGAGAAATCTGAACTGGATGGAGAGAAGTTAGTCACTGCTATATTGAAACATGGCATTGAAGTTGTAGCTTTATCCATATACGAGACCAGAGGATTGATCATGCTTGAGGCTGGTGGTTCGCTAGGTTTTTAGACTGATTCTGAGGATTTCATGGATGTGTCTGAAGGATCTAGGAATTTAGCTTCAGGGAATTTTCCTGATCTGAGTTTTTTATTGAAGAGGTCTAAGGATAATCTCATATACTCTTGATCTTCTAATGATGGGATTATCAAAACAAGAGATTTGTTTGGATGCAAAGGTGGTAAGGGTATGTCAAAAGATCACTGTATGTGTGTTTCCTGGTTGTCTGGGCTTATTTTATGTCTGCTTCAATTCCTCTTATCTGATCTTTTAATCTTTATATTTCTATAGATTTTTTTCTTATTTCCTCTAGTTGGACTCTTTGGTCAATCATGCCCATAATCTCCTTATGCTTGACTTCCACTTGAGCTTGCAACCTTATCATCAGCTCATACATATCCTTTTGAGTTTCTATCAATCTATCTTCAACTTTTTGAACTTGGATAGAAACCTTGTCAACTTTAGATTCTATGTTTCCAAGGATCTTGTTCTGAGCCAAAGCATTAGAGGACTGCTAATTCAAAACTACTTCTTCAGAGGAAATCTTTAATGGTTATCCTTTAGGATCTACCCCAGTAGGGGTTTTTACAAAAGGCATGCTTCTCACTTGGGTGTTTAGATTGGTATGTTCCTAGAGAAGAGGAAAATCCTTATCCAAAATGATGGTAAAGGCTATTTTTACATGCAGATTTGTGGAAGTAAAGGTGGTGTATGGTGAATGGGTTTTTCTTTATAGATCTATTTGAGTGATTGTCGATAACAAGGTAGAGGAGGTTGTTTAGAAGAAGGTGTTTGTGTTGGCTTAGGGTTTTGACATGAATCATGTGAGTATGAAAGTGGACTAGAGCCATAGTTGACTAAATAGTCATATTTTCCTAAAGGTTCACCAAGTAAACCAACAGAAGGATCTCCATCTTCATATGTTTTCCTCATCCTCTTTTCTGAGCACCCTCTTTTCTTATTCTTCTTTTCCTCTCGTTCTTCATCTTCAATTCTGTCAACATAACATGCATCATAATCACAGCCACCCCAGAAATAATGGCCATCCCTCTTGAAGGGATAAATGGGCTTCTTATCCTGCTCAAAGTACTCAACTAGAATTCTAGTCTCCGGTTGGTATGGTGTCATCATCATTTGTATAGTGAACATTGCTCCCTCTCCCAAAGGAAGTGAAGGCCTTTCAAACCTTGTCTCAATCGTTCCATTTGCCTATCTATAGTATACCGATTCTGTGGACTGTACTGGTTGATCCTGTTGATGCATCTTTTCATAACTTGTGATCCAAGCTTCTAGTAATAGCTTGATCAATTCTTCCCTAGATATTTGCCTACGGATGTAGATGCAAGTCGAGACTTTGTTAATTTTTGTTAGAATTAGCAAAGACTCATCCTCATTTGGCAGAGACAGATCTATAGAGTGATTTTGAACTCTATAAACCATTTGATAGTGGAGTGTTGCAGCAGTTGTTGGATTCACTTGATGAGCTCCAACTATCTGAATCTGGACTTGAAGAGTATGCAAGATATTTGGATCTTTTAAGGCCATATTATAGTTTGGATAAAAAGTGAACATGACTATTCCTGCATTGAGAGAGGTCTCAACAGTACCTATAACAGCATGATGGTACTGGAGGTATCTTCTGTCCAGTAAGGCTATCCTTATAAAGATTGGAAGGCCTTTTCTGCCATGATAACTAACGACAAGCCTTATAGCACCGAAGTGCATATAAGTGTACCCTTGAGTTATCCATTGCTAAACAAACTCAAGATGTATCTCCAGATTTATAAATTGCTCTGATCTAGTTACGTGGACAGGACATTGATAAAAGCTTAAGGCTTGAACATATTCCTTAATAGTTTTAACAGTAGGTTTGATATGGGAACGGATGGTCTTGGTTAGACTGGGTTTATTTCTTTGGAAGGCATCATATGGGTTTAGGAAAGGTAAACTGGTTTCTTGGATCTTTTTATCATCTGGAATGTAACTTAGTTCATAAAGATAGTATATTTTGAAAGAGTGTGATCTTTTAAAGGTTACATGCGGAGGTAGGGTAACGGTTAAAGGAATTGTGGGATTGGCTCTAAGCGAAGGAGTAGATTTAAGAGGTTGAGTGGAAGTAGAAGGTTGATCAGGATTAACAAGAGTGTGTGCCATATGAGATGAAAACCTTCGGCTAAGTAATCTTTTACTATTGGGTGATGCAGTTGAACATTTTGAAGAATTCTGTGAATTTCAGAGACATATGTGTGGAAAGAATAAGGTAGTTCCCAAAGAGATATGGCCTTCTGCATCTCAAGAAGCTCCATGGGATGGTCTCCCATCACAATATCATTAGAGTCTCAAACACTTAAGTGAATAATGGGGAAGATTCCTGGATAGCAAACATAGTATCCGAAGAGTCTTCATCCTCTATGGAAAATAAGGACTCAACATCTGCATCATCTAGATCAATCGCTGTGGATATCTGGATTTGTTGAATCATCTTTGATGCCTGTTGTCTCTTGTTAGGACAATTTTTTAAAAAATGCCCTTTATGTCCATAAAGGAAGAACCTGTTGGATTTTTTGTGTCCTCTATACTTCTTTCTTCGAAAGAACCACCATTTCTTCCTTCTTTTTTTGCTCTTTGAGGACTAGAAGATCTGAGCTTCAAAAAATGCTTCTTCTTCTTAGGCTTACAATCATAAGCCTTTTTATCATCTTTAGGACATTTGATTTTGAGATCTGAACGCCTGCAAGATTTCTTCAGGGATGATTGCTTCTGTTTATCCATCATCTGAGTAATTACCTTATGCTCATTACACAACTTTTCTAGACCTTGCATCATCAATTGATAAACTTCCCCAAAGGAATAGTCATTAACAAACCGGTCCTTTTGTCTCATTAATTGATGCATGGCATTAGTAAGTATTTCAGGCAGAGAGGTGATAAAGGCCGCCTTTAGGTTTGGACTAGCCCAGCCATGAAGCTGGTAAAACTTTTTGGACATCCTTTGGTAATGAAGATCCAGATCCTTTTTAAGAAGGGAACAACATTTCATATTAAAAAACTCTTGCCTGGTAATATTTGATGTTTCTCCTGGTTTTCTAACAAACTCTACACACAAAGTTCCTAAGAACTCTGAGGGTCCAGGAGATTGGAGAAGACATTGTCTAGAATACTCATCCAAGGCTGAATACCAGTCTTGCATTCTTCCCGTCATTCGAGTAGTGAATTCCTCCAGAACTTGTAGAAGCTGGAGATCCTGCTGTTGGTTTACTTAGTGAACCTTCAGGAAAATATGACTATTTAGTCAACTATGGCTCTAGTGTATATATATATATATATATATATATATATATATATATATATATATATATATATATATAAAGACTGTCAGGAAAAATTTTTTATATAGTTTAAAATATAAAAACACTCTGCGCGGGAATCATCCCCGGGTCCTCGTGGTTTACCAATACCCTCCCCTTACAACGTCCAAACGACCTCTGCGGGTCCCGTATATTGGCGAAGACGTAGTCTAGAATACTCATCCAAGGCTGAATACC
>CATIWR010466220.1:0-10016 GCA_949677035.1 Omphalea diandra | reverse complement strand
TTATAACATCATAAATAATGGTGTTATAGAGCTTATTTTAAAGTATAAGGAACATCTAGGAATTAGTAGATGGATGGATGTCCTTAAGGAGTGAAGAAGAGGGACTAAAAGAGGAAAGTGAACTTCTAACTAATAGGAATGCAACACCATGATTTTGTCTTATTGCAATAGGCTTACAAATGGAATTTCTGATCCATTAGGATCAGAATTAAGGGTTATATATGAGTTATAGCAAAAGAGAGAGAAAGCTAAAGAAGAAAGAAAGAAAGGAAGAAGAAGAATAATAAGGAGAGGAAGAAGTGTGGGCTGCCTAGGAAAGAGTCCTAAGGTTTTCTAATTCTAGGACAACAGGTAAGTTAATTTATCTTCTTCTCAACTAAAATTAACCTCTCATGACATGTTAATCATGCATGATTAGTGAGAATTATGGAATAATTGAGGTAGAGCTCTTCGATGGAAGTTGAAATCCAAGAGAACAAGAGTTGTTTGTGTTGGATTTTGCTGTTACAGCATGATTTCATAACTCTAGAAGAGGAATTAAGGAAAGTGCAAAATATGAAAGTTGTATCTTTATATCCCTTGTAAATTTGTATGAAACAGTTTTGCTTGATTTGGTGCGTGTGAGGAGTTGACTCCATCATTAGGGCTGGTTCACAACCAACCGAGATGACCTCAGTCTTTTTGTTTTCTTATATTTTGATGGCCTTATGTTCTGATTTTCATAAAGTGTAAAACATGAAATTTGTAAAGTTATATCCACTCTAAATATGTGTAAATCTTTTTTGATTTATTTATTGTGTGGAAAGAGATATGGCTCATTGATTGGGACTGACCCTGCACCCAGATGAAACCCCACCTTTCTTTTAATTATGTTTTCCAAGAATTTGATGGCCATAGATTCAGAATTTGATGATGGTATAAACTTGAAAGTTGTATATTTATGTCTGATCTACATACCTGTGAAATTTTTTTCCAAATCCAGCATGGTTGTTGAGATATTGTCCCTTCATCATGACTGTTTGTCAACATGTTACAAACTTGCTCACCCTGAGCTTAGTCCTTTGTTTTGGTGACCTTATAGACTGAATTAGACAATGAGTACAACATGAAAAATGTTCCTTCATATGTTTTGTAACTGATGGTATTACAATTTAATTTGTACAATTTGAGATACACCAAAGAATGTAATACCTACTCAGACTGAGATGATATTGCAATGGAGGAAAATTTAAAAATTCACCACATTTTTTATGTATCTGATATTGACTTGAAATTCTAATATGTTGTCTATTTATTTGTCTAGTTTGTTTGAAAAAAAGAATCAAGTCATTTGGATAAGTATATCTAGAGTTATTGTTGTGAGAGTGTAGCAACCTCAGGCTACCATATGAGGAAAATATGCATTAACACTAGGTCCACTTGCATAAATCATGCCATAGTTGCATACCAAGTATTCATAATCATTTTGAAGTACTTATAACCATGTATGTATCAAATTTTAGGATCTCAAAACTTTGAGGAAACCCTAGAGAGAGAACCAAACCTACCATAAAGGTTGGTTACATTAAAAGGTGAGTAAAAACGATAATTAGATTCCAAGGTGTATATGTGTGATAATTTTATGATGTGATTATGTCCTATTACATGTATATGTGATTCAATTGTTACCTTTTACATATGAATACAAGTCAAGTGAGAATTATATGGTCTCAATGATTACTTAGTATACCATTGTTATGAACACTTGCATATGGAACTAAAAGGACGTTGTGATCGGCTTGTCAAACACTTGCAAATTGCATGGAAGATAGACCAATAGGTCCCATTGGCACATGTTATTGATCAAATGAATCACTTGTTATATGCTAGCCAACAAAATCAAATGTCACTTGAATCACATGAATTCCCAAGAGCAGTGTTTGCCTTGCAAGGTCATGACATAAAAATAAATCTATTGCACTTGCATAGTCACATGGAATACGTCATGACTCTGAGCCATCTCAAGTGGTAGTGCTAGCCTGTAAGCCAATGGACCGATTCTTTTTAGGATCTCATAGGGTCCTATGTATCGAGGACTCAGTTTCCCCTTCTTACCAAATCAAATTATTCCTTTCTACGGTGAAACTCGAAGTAACACTTTTTCTCTCACCTTATATTCCATTTCTCTTATGTAATGGTCTGCATAGCTCTTTTACCTATCTTGTGCTCCTTTAAGTTTGCTCTTCATTACCTTTACCTTGTCCATAGTATCTTGCACTAGTTCTTACCCTTCTAAAACAAGTGTCCCTTCTTCATCCCAATAGATAAGACTTCGACATTTTCTTCCATGTAGTGCTTCATATGTTGTCATCTGTATACTGCTATGATAATGTTTATTATAAGCAAATTCAATTAAGGTGATATATTCATCACATGCACCTTTGTACTCTATCTTACAAGCTTGAAGCATGTCTTTAAGTGCATGAATTATCCTTTCTGATTGCTCATCTGTCTGAGGATGAAAAGCTGTACTAAAACTCAACTTGGTACCCAAAGCCTGTTGCAAACTAACCCAAAATCGAGATGTAAATTATGGATCTCTATCTCATACAATGGATAATGGAACACTATGTAATATGACAATTTCATCCATATATTTCTTGGCTAAGTGCTTAAGTGAACTACCCCATCGAATGGGCAAAAAGTGAGCTGACTTAGTTAGTCTATCAATGATCACCCATACAACATCCTTCTTCTTCAAAGTCCTTGGTAACCCGTATACAATGTCCATGGTTACTCTTTCTCATTTCCATACTAGAATCATTAATGGTTTCAATTTTCCAGCTGGTGCATAATGTTCCATTTTGATCTATTGATAAGCAAACATGTTGAAACATAGGTTTCTACATCTTTCTTCATCTTAGGCCATAAAAAATGAGATCGCAGGGTATTTTAGATCTTCGTCATTCCTAGATGCATGGCATATAGAGCATTATGTGCTTCTTATAGGATTTCTCTTTGCAAGTTATCAACGGTAGGCTCACAAATATGAGAACCCAACATCAACGCATCATTTTGAATATTAAAATCTCCATGTCTCTAATTTTTTACCATTTCAATCATTCTATGTAACTTTGGATCCTTGCCCTGTGCTTATTTAATTCGATCATACAATATTAGTCTTACTTGAAAAGTAGCAATCAATATCCTATTCTTTTATATGTTTAGTTCCATATTCATAACTCGTAATTGAACTAAATAAGATAATGGAAATACTTGTAAATGAGCTACACCGCTTCTTGATTTCCTGCTTAAAGCATCAGCAAACACATTTACCTTCCCTGGGTGATACTCAATGGTACAATTATAATCCTTTAACTGTTCTAACTGCTGCCTCTGTCTCATGTTTAATTATTTTTAGTTCATCAAATACTTTAAGCTCTTGTGATCTATAAATATTTGAAAGTTTCTCCATATAAGTAGTGTCTATATATTTTCAAAGCAAACACAATGGCAACAAGTTCTAGGTCATGTACTAGATAAGATAATTCATAAGGTTTCAGTTGTCTAGATGCATATTCAATTACCTTATCATGCTTCATTAGAATACATCCCAAACCTTAATGAGAGACATCACTATATACTACAAATCCTTCATTACCAATAAGAGTGGCTAACACTGGAGCTGAAGTCAATATATCTTTTAATTCATCAAAACTCTCCTTACATACTTTATACCACTAAAATGGTATATTTTTTCAAAGTAACTTAGTTAAAGGAGTAGCTATAAGTGAAAACCCCTCAACAAATCGGCGATAATAACCAAGTAGTCCTAAGAAACTTTGGACTTCTAAAACATTCTTTGGAGTTGCCCATTTACTATTGCTTCAATTTTGTTTGGATCTACCTCTATACCCTTTTGAGAAACTATATGTCCTAAAAATACCACATGGTCAATCCAGAACTCGTACTTGCTTAATATAGCAAATAGTTGTTTCTCTTTCAATATTTGTAACATAATCCTTAAGTATTATTCATGTTATAAATCATCCCATGTAAGCACTGGAGGCTGGGCATTCCTGGAATGATTTCCCATTAATCATATGTATCCCCTTATAATAGCAACACTGCATAATCAAACTTTTCTTCTAGTATGCATTTCATTAAATTCATAACTCTTTGTTTTCTTTTTAGTCATGTCTCTGCAACTGATGGATTTGTGGTACCACTAAAGTCAACTGTACCTTGATTTCTTAATTTGTCATACCTTCTCTCTCTTTGAATTTATGGACCCTACACTGTTGGTTCACCAATTTTATGTTATGGTTGACAATGAGATATGTGTTGCGCATGAGAATTTGTTAGAGATCTAACTCTGTTAGTAGGTTGATCTCTTAATGGTTGGCATGATGCTTATATGGAATGCAAATCAGCTGACTCCTTTCTCCTTGGTGAGCCATGGGTACTACCATGACTATCCTCTGCTAATCCCTTATAGACATATAAGATTATCATATGATAATGCATAATAGTGCAAATGTCATGTCATGTTCATATGTATGTCCCTATGGAACCTAACCTGCTTTGATACCAAAAACTATAACAACCATTTTCATTTACAAAACTCATAGCATTTATGTCCAAAATACATATGCATAAAGGTTTTTATTCATTATACATACATAATCAAACATGTATTTAATGTACATATATGTTAACTAATTTCAAGGCTAGTGATTATAAACTGGTTCCTATCTAGATATGTGTGCATGACAGAAGGAAAGAGAGTTGGAATTCAGCCAATAACCTATGGTCCTTGTGTCTTGATGCAAAACTCTAAGCATCAAAATGTCCAATCTTACACTTCAGTATCTGAAAAAATTTTGTGATTTGGTGAGTTGTGATTTAGTGAATAAAAATTCTTATGGCACAACCAACATAAGAATATCATCAGGATACATTACAAGTATAACAATTAACTATTCAAGTACAACTGCAATAAATTTATTTTTGTGTCGTGACCTTGCAAGGCAAACACTGCTCCCATGAATTCATATGATTCAAGTGATATTTGATTTTGTTGGCTGACATATAACAAGTGAACCATTTGATCTATAACATGTGTCAATGGGACATATTACTCCATCTTCCACGTGATTTGCAAGTGTTTGACAAGTCGATCACAACAACCTTTTAGTTCCATATGTAAGTGTTCATAACAATAGTATACCAAGTAATCATTAACACCATATAATTCTTGCTTGACTTGTATTCATATGTAAAAGGTAACAATTCAATCATATATACATGTAATAGGACATAATCACATCATAAAATTATCACACATATACACATTAGAATCTAATTATCATTTTTACTCACCTTTTGATGTAACAAACCTTTGTGGTAGGTCTAGTTCTCTCTAGAGTACTTCTTCAAAGTGTTAAGATCCTAACATTTGATGTATGCCAAAATGATTATGAATGCTTGGTATGCAACTATGGCATGATCCATACAAGTGGACCTAGTGTTTATGCATGTTTTTCCTTATATGGCAGCTTGAGCTTGCTACACTCTCACAACAATAATTCTAAATATTCTTTTGAAATGACTTGACTCTTTTTTTAAAATAAATTAGACACACAATGATACAACATATTCAAATTTAAGGCCAATATAAGCCACACAAAAAATGGGGTGAATTTTTGAATTTTACTCTGTTTCAATGTCATCTCAGTCTGAGTAGGTCTTACATTCTTGGATTTATATCAAATTGTACAAATCAAATTGCAAAATTGATTTACCATAAGTTATACAACACATAAAGGAACATTGTTGATGTTTTACTTATTGTCTAATTCAGTCTATAAAATCACCAAAACAAATGACCAATCTCAGGGTGAGCAGATTTTTAACATAGTGATAATCAGTCATAATGAAGGGGCAATATCTCAACAACCACACAAAATTTGGTAACGATATTTTATAGTCATGTAGATAATATATAAATATACAACTTTCAAGTTTAAAACATCACCAAATTTCTAATCTATGGCTATCAAATTATTGGAAAATAGAATTAAAAGACAGGTGAAGTTTCATCTGGGTACAGGGTCAGTCACAATCAATGAGCCATATTTCTTTTCACACAACAAATCAATCCAAACTTATTTACAGGTGTTTATAGGGGATATAACCCTACAAATTTCATGTTTTACACTTTGCTAAAATTAGAACCTAAGGCCATCAAAATATAAGAAAATAGAAAGATTGAGGTGATTTCAGTTGATTGTGAACCAGCCCTAATGAAGGAGCCATTACTCCTCACACACACCAAATCAAGCAAAACTATTTCATATGAATTTATATGAGGCATAAAGCTAAAACATTCAAATTTTGCACTTTCTCTAATTCCTCTTATAGGGTTATGAAATTGAGGGTACAAAATTATGCTCTAACAACAAAATCAACACAATCAGCTCTTACTCTTTTGAATTTCAACTTCCATCCAAGAGTTCGACCTTAAATGCTCCATAATTCTCACTAACCATGCATGATTAAGATGTCATGAGGGGTTAATTTCATTTGAGAAGAAGATTGAGAAGAAGATAAATTAACTTACCTATTGTCCTAAAACTATAGAACCTTAGGCTTCCTCCTTATGCAACTCACTCTTCTCCCCCTCCTTCTTTTTCTTCTTCTTCTTCTTCTATGTTTTCTTTCTTCCTTAGCTCTCTCTTTCTTCTATTGTATCTCACATTTAAGCTCTATATTTTGATCCTAAAAGGTCAAAAATTCCACTAGTAAACCTATTGTAACAAGACAAAATCATGGTGTTGCATTCCTATTGGTTGGAAGTTCACTTTCCTCTTTTAGTCCTTTTTCTTCACTCCTTAAGCACCTTCATCCATCTCTTAATTTCTAGATGCTTGTTATACCTTAAAATAAGCTATATAACTCCATTATTTATGATGCTATAACATGCACATAACATAAAACAATTTGCCATGCAACTGAAAAACCTTACATATATGTTTAAGTGTCCTAAATGCAATGGTGCATGTGTCATCATTGTGCTTATCCAATTCATCTGTCTAAATGATCATTTATCCAATGTATATGTTCATGTGGGATTTCAAATCATTTATGCAATGGAAATGTTCATGTGATAATGCCAATGAATGTGGATGAGGATGTTACATTATCTCTTTTGAAAGTTGCTTTCTTACCTTTGTTGGATATTGATTCCTCTCAATTTGATTCACCTTTTTCCTCCTACTCGATCACATATCGCCTAGAGGATTTGCAATTTGATGGAGATTGTATGTCATCCAACCTCACATTCAGCATTTGAAATTGATCAACAATAACCTTCACAAATAATTTCATGTAACTATCATGTGATTCTCTTTGAACACTCATGTTTTTAACTTGCAAAAATTTGTTTGTAATACAAAAAATTATTCCTTAGACACTCCCATATGTGTTTGCACTCAAATATATGATAATCAATCATGTTTCACACAATTGCTAGCTTTTACCCTCTAATGATCTTACCATTCTTATCTTTTACTTCTCAAGCTAGCCTTCTTTTTGTTTTTAAAAGAATCAAAATCAACAAATCTTAAAAGTAATCAACAATTGATGATAACCTCAAAGATTATGACTTTTAATGATTTAGTTGAGGTAAAACAAAAACATAATGAAAATTGATTAATAGAACCAAGAAAATAAGAAAACAAAAAAAAAAGGCAAAAGACACATGAAAGGAATAACTAGAACACAATGAATCAAATACACAAAGAAAACAACTTGTATAAAGAGACAAAGAAAACAAACAATTCAATTGTGCCCCAAAATAAATTGAAACAAATTCCCTTTTTATTTAGGATATGAATATTGCATTTTTTTTTTTTACTTTTTTTCTTTTCTTTTTATTCAATTTCTTTTATTTTCTTTTCTCTTTTTTTTAATTCACTTTCTTTTTTAAAAAAATAAAAGATCAAATCAACACTTTTGAGTTTAAGTGATGTGAACTCCAATAATGACAATTTAAAATCCAATAATTATGGAGAATTGCAAACTTCAAATATGCATATTGAAACCTAACACCAATAGAAATTAAAGGTGTTCAATTTGATTGACACACTATCACAAGAAAAGCAATAAAAGAAATATAAAGAGGTAGATAGGTGAAAAATAAAACTATAAGAATAAGATTTAGAGAAACAAAAACAAGAAAGATATAAAATAAAAAAACAAATGATAAACAAAGGATATGTAAACTGATTCTAAAATTGGGTTTTGATACCAACTGATAAAGAACCCACTAGGAGGCCCGTCTTATGCATTCTTTATATGAATTATTACTTTGCCTAATAAAGTTTAGAAATCAAAAGATTAGAACCTTATGGAAACTATGTCCTTAAAACCCCAATCTTCAATATGCCATAAAGGTTTATCTCCTTTAAAAAGTCTAAATTTGTATACTACTAAGAACAAAAGAAAGCAAAGCTTAAACTTGCCAAAATTCAATAATATTGATTAAAGGTTAATTATTTTTCACAATACAATGCTATGGCTTCTATAGAGCCTTACAAAGAGAGTTTTCCTATATAGAAAAGATCTTATATTCCTAAACAAAGTAATATCTAAATAGGAAATATATTCTATGCAATATACTTACTAAAAAGGAAGCAAAAAAAACTCCAAAATGGCTAAAAAGGAAGAATCCTAAATTGCAACTCTAGACGCATGCTTGTGCACATGGTCGTACGTTTGCATGACCTTGATACGCTCATTACTAGTCTTTGATGCATGGCTCTGTGCATAGATGTTTATCTACTTTCTATATAATGTTGTCACCTCAGCACATGGTTATGCTTTTTAGGAGAATGGTTGTGTGCATGGTCAAATGCCATGTTTCTACCCTTAAATAATTTTCTTTTGATTTATACCTTTCTTCCTGAGGTTCCTTCGATCAAATTAACTTATAATGGACTTTATTTTGGTTTGAAGAAGACCCTTGCAACTCCATGATCAACCGTTATAAAGCTTTTTTCATTCTATTAGTCTTTGCCTTAGTCAATGAACCTCCAATTCCTTGTAATGAATCTTAGGAAGGCTTGCTAACACCATTATCTCCATCACCATATCCCAGTGGGATCTATCACAACACCTCCCTTCTGATGGGGTACAATGCCTTGAAAAGGGGAAAATAAGAAGAACCATGAACAAGCATCAGGAAATAAAAATAAAATAATAAATAATTTTGCACGCATAGTGAGGGCTAAAAGCAAAATAGGTAGGGAAATCAAATTAACAATGCAGGGTAAGTGTTTCATTGCCTTTAAATAAACTAGTTTATTATGTTCTTTAATGTGCAGGTGACTATGAAGATTGCAAAGAATCTAGGAAGTAAGGAGTAACTAGCTCAAATCCCAGACAACTGTTTGCAAATTTTAAAGAGAAATAACAAAAATCAATTTTTTTACTGCAATTATGGTCTAATCCATCAATCACAAGCAAAATGTCATAGGCCATCATAACTCACCCTAGAATCAATTGAGACAAATCCATAATAAATAAATAAATTATTTATTTATTAATTTATTATAAGTGAGTATCCTAACTCCATCACAAAGTGATCCATAAACTAATCCTACTATTTTCGTGCAAATTACAAGGATGAAACATAAGTGCACACAAATCGAGCTGACAAATTAGGCCAACATATGTGAAATAAACTTAGTAAGAAATAAAAGATGAGTGTCCTAAAAGCTATCTCTAAATATTCCTAAAGCTAACTTAGTGTTCGTAAGTAAATTCTAGGATAGTGCCTATAATCTACAATATTAAGGAAAGCAAAAAAAAAAAAAATTAATAGCAAGAGAAAATGTAACATCCTCAACTCAAATCATATACATTTTAAATTATGTAATATTTAAATATATGCATTTGATAAATAAGCATTAGGCATGTGAATTTGGAGAACACACGACAATGACACTTGCACTGTTGTAATTGGGATACTTGAA
>CATIWR010466176.1:0-31031 GCA_949677035.1 Omphalea diandra | reverse complement strand
ATTTTAAATGTTTTAAAGTATTTTATATATATAATTTAAAATATAACTTATTAATGTATATGTAGATAATATTTATAAAATTAAAATATAACTTATTAAATTAAATTAATTGAATCAACCTAATTGATCAAATTAAAAATCGATCAATCAATTGATTTAATTTCTAATATGATTTTAAAAATATTGATTGTGTCAACCAATCTAGATATAGATATTAAGATCATGTGGCCATGATGAGTTCATGATTTTTTGTTTCCCCATAAATTGTAACAATGATTTTTCTTAAAGGATTTGTCACCTTGCGTCCGAGCATTTGGCAGCCAAGGAAACTATTGTAATCTTTTTTTTTTTAAATCTTTCTTTCAAAGTTCATCTTACTTAATCAATTGAGGTAGTTTATATTCGATATGGTTTTATTGTGAATGTAAGTATAATATAATCAATATATATATATATATATATATATATATATATATAATGATAGAATTAAATTTTTTTTTCAAATGGCTCATTTATTTAAAGTTGTTTGTTATTAGCGGCAGTGACAATAACAAGATGAAAGTAGGAGGAGAAGATAAATGGAAAATGAGAGGTAAAAGAGAAATATGTTTTTTTTGGAGGGGAGGAGCCTTTTATAAGGTTTGAAAACAATTTTTAAAAAATTTTGATGATCAAAATTATTTTAATAATGTTTTTCCCTATTTTTTATATATATAATTATGAATTTTAATGATTCAATGATGATTAGATATAGTTTAATGTGTTTAAGGAGATTATTCAATGTACATATAAGTATTTTAAGTGAAATAATTTTACGTTAAATAAATTATTATTTTAATTAAGGTTATTTTATTTATTATGAATTAAGTTTAAAAATTTAAGCTTAATGAATGTTTTATATTTAAAAAATTAAATTTAAATGAATACGTGATGATATTTAACATTTTCAAGATGAGTATATATAAAGAAAATATATTTAATGGTTAAAAGATTTAAAGATATGAAATTAATTATTTAAGTATAAATTTTATTTAGTTTTAAGAAAATAATGAAAGTTACTTTAATTTAATATGAATATATGACTTAAACGATTTTAATATTAATTACATTAAGTGAATTAACTATGTTAAGTAAATATAAGGAATTTATGAAATTAATTTAGTTAATATGAGTATATGATTTAAATGTTAATTATATTATGTAAATGAATTATATTAAATAAAAGTTTAAGCAATTTAATTAATTTGTATTAAGCTATTTAAGTTTATTTGAGTTATTAATTAAGTAGATTTAATTAACAATGTTGTGTTAATTGATTTAAATTAAAATATTAAATTATGAGAAATAAAATTATGTATGTGAGAAGAATTTTTATTACTTTTGAGAAATCAAATTATTTATGAGATTTTTTATTAATTTTGAGAAATCAAATTATTTATGAGATATATTTTATGTCATGAAAAGTAATTAGTTATGAATGATTTATTATTTAATCTGAGTAAAATTTAGTGTTAATTATTTAAGCGAGATATTATATTTATATTTAAGAGAATTAATTTCATTTAAGTTAATTTATGTATTGTATGAAAATTAATTTAATTATGGATAGAGAAATTTAATTTTATATGGTATAAACTTTAATTATGAGAATTTTAATTATTGTATTATTATTATTATTGTTATTGTTATTGTTATTGTTATTATTTTACAAAATAAATAAAAGGAAATGAAAAAGTAAAAATAGGTTTTGGAGGAGGGGGCTGCTGAGCTGGGTTGCTCTCTTGTTTTAAGGCTTTTTGTTAATTTTGTATGATCCAAACAATGTTGTTTTGCTTAATTTTTGTCTTTATTACTATAATATTATTTTACTTAAATAAAATGACGTCATTTTAATAACAATTAAAACAAAAAAAAAAACTTTTTAGAGGGTGCTTTCTTTTTCCTTCTAACTCCTTTCTTTCTCTTTTTCATATTCTCATTAACAGTAAGGAGACTTCAACCCATGTCAACTCCCTGATTCATCTACTATATATTTTATTTTTTATTTTAATTAAAAATTTGTGTTTATTTTAATTAGAAGATTAAATTTAAAATTATCTAATTTAAAGAATATAAATAAAAGAAAAAGTATAGAAAGTGTAAGGATGAGCATTGGTCGATTCATTTGAAATTAAACTGAACAAAGTAAAATTAAAAAAAAAACTAAAATATTCTTATAAGCTAATCTAATTAAATCAAAATATTTATAAAATCAAATTAAATTGAATTGAAAAATCCGATTTAATTTGATTATTTATTTTGATTTTACAAACATCAAACTGAAATATTCTCATCTATCTTTTTTCCAACCCAAAATAATGAAACACAATGTTAGCAGTTTTTCTATACATACACTAGACATGAAATTAAAAAAAAAAGCCTTCCTTAAACGGCTTTACAAAGTAAATAAATCAGAAACTAGTTGATTAATAAAGAAGTTTAGAATTTGCTTCTCAGCCCTACACTAAAATGCTGAACAGGAGATGCTCCAATATATTATTCAGAGTCTAAATTTTATATTACAATACAATGAACCAAAAAATCCATACAAATAAACAAGAATTTATAAAATTACATGAAAAAAATTAACAATATGTTTACAAAATTAATTCAAAAAATAGAATAAATTAATTTTAAATTATTAATTACAAAAATCTAAAATAGTTAGCAAAAATATTAATCTCAAAATTAAATTTACATAAAAATTAATTTTAAAATTACTTTAAATTTCTAATTAAACAAATCAAAATATATTAATCGTAAAAAATTAAAACTTCAATGTCTAAATATTGAATATAATATCGACATCTATTAAACTTTAATATTTAAAAACAAAAAGGTTAAATCATATAATACATTTATATATTTTTATTTTTTCAATATAATATGTCAAAATGGATTCAATAATTGACGTGTTATGCCAAATCAATATTTTAAAGAAAGTTAGATGCTTCATGTCTCATTTATATGATATTCTCAAAAAAAAAAAAATCAAAAAAAGAGTATCATTTATATGATTAACGGCGAATATCGCAGCTAACTATACCTATACCAATAAAACGACAGAGACAAATTGCAAATGTTAATGTGATTTGTGAAGCAGTAAATGGGCTTATTATTAAGATTCAACTTCTGGAGCCACACCTCACTTGTGTTACCTAAGCAAAAACGAATCCTTCTTCTTCCATCTCATTACAATCCCCATCTGACATCATCATTATCAAAATCAATTGTAAGAGCGGTTGCCTCAACAGTAGCAACACCGAAAATGGTCAAAGCTATTAGGGTTCATGAGCTTGGTGGACCTGAGGTCTATTTCTCTCCTCTCTCTTCTGCACTTGTGTGTAGTCCTATCTCAAACTTATGATTAGGCGTGGTTTCTTTCATTTCTTGTATTTCTTGGTTTTTTTGTCCTTACCTTTGCCGTGTCATTCAAATTCTTGTTTTTCCAATGTTTTTTTTGATGTGTTTGAATTTGATGGATAATTATTATTTATGCTTCTGTTAGGTGTGGGCAACTTGTATTATCGGCTATTGGCACTTTTAGTCAGCGCAGTTTGGTTTTAATTCTATTATGGTTCGCCGAATGATCTAAATAATGCATAGGCAATATTTTTTTTTTCAATGCTAAGTGTGCGTTTTTGGTTCCATATATCTGCACTGTGTATAATTATTTTGTATTTTTCATGTTTGACAACAGTGGTTGTTCGGCTTAGGCTTAAGTTAATCATCTTCGCTTACTTGTGTTTGTGTGTGATAACACTAGGTTCTTAAATGGGAGGATGTGGAGATAGGTGAGCCAGGTGAGGGTGAAATACGTGTGAAAAACAAAGCTATTGGCCTTAATTTCATTGATGTCTACTTCAGGAAAGGAGTTTATAAGGCTTCCTCATTGCCCTTTACTCCAGGTTTCACTCTATCCCTCTTTGTTCACTCCTACTTGAATGGATATATCACTGGAAGGAGTGGATTGTAATTCATTAGTCGTTCATTTCTTTTTTCAATAAGTAAAGATATTACGAGTAACAAATGCTTCTGATGGAGATCGCACCTTGTGTGCTTACTGTTACATTGACGATGACTTAATTTGGTGCTTGTTTTATGTTTATGTAGGTTTAATTTTTTTGCATGCTAAGCACATGAGTTATTTCTTTGTTTTCTCAATAGTTTAAGTTCCCCCAAAAAGCTATTAAGTGACTTTTTGCATTCTTTTGGTTATGGCCCTCTCAGAGTCTGTTTTTAAAATGCCATAACATGATAAGTTGGACTTTCTCCTGACAATTTTTGTGTCCTTCTTTGCTTTGAAAATAACTTATGTAAAAAGCCACTGATCCAAGATTCCTTTGTAGCAATGAACTTGAAAGTCACTCAGAAGAAGGGAGAGCATCATTATAGTTATAGTCTGTGTGATCATTGCTATTGTGCCTTGATTCAAATCTAACGATTGAAAAAAAAGAAAAAAAAGAAAAGAAAACGTTGCTTTTCATTTCAAACTAATTGGAAACAACACGTGTTCCTTTTTGATGACACATTCCTACAATCAAATGCAACAAAGAAAGAATTTGGAAAAATTTTCTACAAGGACAAAAGGAGATTGGAGAAAGGGGTTAAGGAGTTCCTAATAGTGACAAATAGACTCGAATCCTCCTTGTTTGGAGAGGTAACATACCAAAAGGAGTGAGAGTTTTATAGAAAATTCATCTCAAACTAATCTATAGCTGTTTCTGAGATTTGGGAGTGATAAAAATAATGTCATATATACACTTTTGATGGTGAATTTTAAGTTCACATCAATCTTGAAATATGATATTTATTAGGGATACATATAGAATTTGCTTTTGGTTACTATCTTAAAAGCTTAAAGCCAACTTATCATATAAGTTAATAACCACAACTTTTTTTATGGTTATGCCATTGTCTTTCAATGGAAATTAGAAATATAAACTTTAGGAATATTTATTTCCCTATCTCTGAACTTTAAATGCCACAATGAAGAAATTTGTACCCTTTTAATGGGTTTTATCAAAAAATAATATAATCCATAAATCATTAAGTGATTGGGAAAAAAAAAAAAAAAACCATAGATGTATGAAATTTAGAATCTTAACAAACTTTCCTGGTGCATCTCATAGATGTATGAAATTTGGAAGCTTAACAAACTTTCCTGGTGCATCTCTTAGTTAGTTGTTGCTAGAGTACTATAAAGTTGTCTAGTTATTATAAACCAATTTTCTATTCTACCCTTTGATGTTGGTTTATAGGGCATTGAAAAGATAGTCTCACCTAAAGCCATTATATATCATCTTATATTTACAGGTATGGAGGCTGTTGGAGAGGTGATGGCTGTGGGCCCTGGACTCACTGGAAGGAAAGTTGGAGATATTGTAGCCTATGCTGGCACTCCTATGGGTTCTTATGCTGAGGAGCAAATCCTTCCTGCAAACAAGGTTGTCCCTGTTCCTTCCTCCATTGATCCTATTGTTGCAGCATCTGTTATGCTTAAGGGCATGACTGCTCAGTTCCTGCTCCGCCGTTGCTTCAAGGCAGGTTCTATCTCTGGTGCACTTATATCTCAGAAAGTCTTCATAATTCTTACCAGTGTGATTAGCTTTTTGTAAAATTATTTTAATTTGAAAATGTAGATGTAATATGACATGATATTAAAATTTCTGGCCTCTATGTATCAGAAAGGTATGGATATGCCTGCTGGGGTTCCTTATGATTGCATATGGATCATGCTTGCATTACTGCATGATTATTATATTGGTGCTTGAACATTACCAATGGATACAGAGCATTATTATATATTTTTGTGTATAGACCAGTGTAGGCCAAAGTACAAATTTAAGTTATGATCTTTATCTTGTTTTCAGTATTCATCTTTTCTTCCAAACCACTTTTGATTTTTGGCAGCATGGACTTTGTTTTAATTAGACACTCTGAAAACATTTCTTCCAAAGAATAATTTGCAGTAATTAATTGTTTATTCTTTTCAAGAGGAACATATGTCCGATTTCTCTTTGTATCGCAGGTTGAGCCTGGGCATACCATCCTTGTTCATGCAGCAGCTGGCGGAGTAGGGTCTCTGTTATGCCAGTGGGCAAATGCTCTTGGAGCCACAGTCATTGGAACAGTTTCAACCAAGGAGAAGGCCGCACAAGCCAAGGATGATGGATGTCATCATGTAATTAACTATAAAGAAGAAGATTTTGTTGCCCGTGTCAATGAGGTCACATCAGGCAGTGGGGTCAATGTTGTCTATGATTCTGTGGGAAAAGACACATTTCAGGTAATTTAAGGTTGTTATGTGGAAGGAGTAATGTTTGTAATTTGAACTGGCATTTGTGTGAGTGATTCATATTTCGTCGATAGCACCATATCTCTAATAGGTTCAATTTTCCATTTTTTTATAACTTTACATGGGTTATAATTTACAGTACCAATCCAAGGACCAGAGCAGTTATAGTTACAATTTACAAAAGTTGCACCTAATCCTAAACTTAATTTTTCTCTGCGAGTTCTGATCTTTCAAACTCACATTTTCTTTGCTTGAGAAGGTTATAACTTAGGTTATTTACAAATTTGTATAATTGAATGATTTGTTAAGTGGCTTTGATTTATTGAGAGCCAAGTTGCGCCTGACACCACTTATATTTTGTCAGCTGAGAGTTCTTAATTTCTTATACGCAAGTTGTGATATTTAGGGATCATTGGCGTGCTTGAAGTCTCGTGGGTACATGGTGAGTTTTGGTCAGTCATCTGGTACGCCAGATCCAGTTCCCTTGTCAGCACTTGCGCCAAAAGGATTGTTCTTGACAAGGCCGTCCCTCATGCTATACACTGAAACTCGAGATGAGCTGCTAGAAACTGCTGGAGAGGTATTTGCCAGCATTGCATCAGGTGTCTTGCGAGTTCGAGTAAACCACACATACCCTCTCTCTCAGGCAGCACAAGCACATGCAGACCTTGAGAGTCGAAAAACATCTGGATCAGTTGTTCTGATACCTTGAGGCAAATGTTCTTATCACCAGCAGCAATGCTGAACCCTTCTTTGAGGAATCAACACTGGCTTGGTTTGCACATGAAACATGATAGGTTGTCTAAGATAAAATCTACTACTACTACTGCTACTAATAAAGACTGTTTGTAATTAGTTATTCCTGGATCATCTGTGCATTACTGATAATAAAAAAGGTTTTTGCATTATCTTCAGTTTGGTAACTCTCCAATAAGAAAGTGCACATCTAATTTCTGGCTAGATTGAACACTGAACCTCTATTTGTGCCATAAAATGATCTTGAGGGTCAAAAATGAAACAGTGTTTGGCAGGGATTGTTAAAACTGTCGCATTTGTTTATATACAATGAAATTGTTGCAAAATTCTCACACCCTATTGCAGTGACATGTGAAACGAAAGCCTTGTATTATAAGGGTATTTCCCAGACGTTTGTGGGTAAGATCTTTCTGTGTGTGTGACCATTTCTAAATGATTGTAAACTCCCGCAGTTATCAATTTGCATTAGCTGTATGTAAGTATATTAGACAATCAAGAATGATCAAAATATAATTTTCCCATGTTATCCAATTTAAGAAAAATTTCTTAAATAGGATGTTTTGAGAAACTATCAAGGATAGATAGGTAATTTGGTAACGGGTTGGATGGGGGGGGGACGACGGGAAACAGAATCTCAAGTGAGAACGATCACAGTTGAATATACTCACTGCCATACTCTCTCCTCACTGTCTCAACTAAGTATTCACAGCACACCATTGTTCGTTTCGGCTGTGCTTACAACAGAATTGCATTTTTCTCTCTCTCTCTCTCTTCACCCAATCAGCCTTTTCTCACTCGCCAACTTAATCGCGTATAAGCTTATTTTTTCGTTGCCAGTTTGATATATAGGACTCTGATTATATACACACAACACATCTCTCTCTTTCAATTAAACTTGACAGTAATTAATTTAATTAGCTCCCTTTTTATATTCATTGGTGTCATTTAAAAATATTAATTAACTGGTGTTTTTGCTCTGCAGTCTGTTAGCTCATTGAGATCGACGATGATGACGCAGCTACACACTATACACACTGGCCTCACTCTAACTATTCCATTTTTCTGTTACTCCCATCTTCACCTTAACCCCCACTCTCATTTTTCCGCACACGCGCTCCAACAGCTTCACCTTTACTGCTGTTTCCTTCACGCGATACGAGAGCACGTTCACGTCTGCCCGCCTTTAAAAACCGCCTCCAGAAAGAAGATTTCCCTCCAAAGTTATGATTACAAAATCGCAGATCACAGAGTGCCCGACCGCCCGCGCGGACACACCCTATGCGCGAGTGTGTGATTTCATAAAATATTCGCTTTTCTGCATGCAGAAAATGATGTCGTTGAGAAGGCGGCAGCAACACCAGCCTGAAGGCCCGTGGATATCGCGAAAGAGAGTATATATATAAGAATGACAAATACTGTCAATACCATCTCCTTGTATTGGTCCTCTTCCTCTCTGGTTATTTCTTCTATACCATGTCCTTTCTTCAACCTCAGACTAGTACTAGTACTAATATTACTACTTCTTTCTCCACCAATCATCAGCTTAGTTTTATGGAAATAGATCCTGCAGACCACATTAAAGTCAGTTGTTTTTATCAAGTTGATCATTCCAAGCTGCCTCCTAAATTTCCAGATCATCTCAAGTCCTTCCGCATTGTCATGGTTTGATATAATACACCCATTCCTATTTTTATTGGGTTTTTTTTTTCTGCGTGCTTCTTTTCAATGGTTTTGGGTTATGGGGTTTGTTCTTTCAGGTGAACGACAAGACGAGAATGAGGGTGTCGTTGAGATTTCCTAGCCTCTGCTCTCTCCAGTCTTATTTTTCTGAGATTAACTGTACCAAACCGGACTCAAAGAAGGTACCTGCACTCGACCAAAAGTACACTATAGGATCGGAAATAGCAGCAGAAGCACTTTATCGGCGAATATCGCCTCAGGAACTTAGTCAGAAGAAAAATCTCTGGCATTTTTGGGCGGTTCCTTCAATTTCATTTGTCTCGCCGCCCTCTAATAATTTCAGGTCTAAAAAATCTCAGTCTCTTTGTTCTGCGCTGAATAGCACCGGGATGGTCAAGTGGGGCCAGCGCCGTCAGGTCAGGTGCTTGGCTAGGCATGTAGAAGACAAGCGTGATCTGATTTTATCCAAAGGAAAAGAAGAAGAAGAAGAAGAAGAAGAAGAAGAGGGGAAGGCAGATGAAGTGGTGGAAAGTGAAGAAAGCGAAGGAGATGAAGTGAAGGAGGAAACCGAGATGGTGAATCGCAAGAGGAAGAAAAATCATGGGTCTTCGTCTAACTGGAACACCCCGACGAGGAAAATGCCGAAACGTCAAAAGAAGAATCAACAAATTGTGGTTTACAATAGGCAGAAGAAGAAACTCAAAGTTATTAAAAACTCAGTCAACAGATGGTCTGCTGAAAGGTGATAATAATATCTTAAAAATGGGTTTCTTTTATGTTTAGCAGTGAATTATTTGGTTTAATCATGTCCTCATTTTTATGATGTATTTGATGTGCAGGTATAAGTTGGCTGAGGTCAACATGTTGAAGATTATGAAAGAACAAGGCGCAGTGTTTGGGAAGCCAATTTTAAGGCCAGAATTGAGGACTCAGGCAAGGAGGCTGATTGGGGATACAGGTCTGCTAGACCATTTGCTTAAACATATGGCAGGGAAGGTGGCCCCTGGTGGTGAAGAGAGATTCAGGAGGCGGCACAATGCAGAAGGGTCAATGGAGTATTGGCTGGAGAATGCTGATTTGGTTGATATTAGAAAGGAGGCTGGGGTTCAGGATCCTTATTGGACTCCACCACCTGGCTGGGTGCCTGGTGATAACCCTACTCAGGACCCTATTTGTGCTAACCAGATTAAGGAGCTCAAGAACCAGATTGCTAAAATGCAAAAGTAATCAATTAACCTTTTTTTTGGGTTTTTCCTGCTTATTAATTTAGCTTACTTCTACTAATCTAATTAAGTTGTGCTACTGCTGCATTGTTTTCTCTGTTACTGTTGATACTGAGTGTGTAGTGATTTTTGTTTTGGTTTGATGAACAGGGACATGGAGGAGCTGGTATCTAAAAAGCATGAGGAAGACTTATCTATCGTGACTACTCCAATTCCTTCTGTTGCTAGTCTTAACATTGAGCTATACAACTTATTAACTCCACTAAAGGTATATTCTGAAAGTCGGAACAGATTTTGACCAGCCCAAATTCTTCTTTTGACCATATAATTCTTTTTGCAGGAAATGTATATTGATTTGGTGAATAAGAAGGCTAAGATTGAGAGACAAATGACGGAAATTTCACAATCTTTGTGTGAGATGGAGGTATGAAAGCCTGTCCATTGATTTCACTTGCTATCTTTCTTTAACTATTGTATAGGATCATCACAACCGAAATATGTCAAAGATGATGAATTGACCATCTGATTTAATTCATCAACCTGGTAGCCATTGATATGCTATTTTTGTTTTTTTATTTCAATAATGTAACTAGAGGAAAATGATGTTAGCATGTCATGGATAGATTTTAACTGTCTTTAATTGCTCAATTTCAAGCTTAAAAACATCATAAATAGTTCCATAAAGGAATTTTTGATGAATAATTTCACTCTGATTGTTTATTACGTTGGTCTATATATTGATTTCGATGTCCTTAAGGGAATGTTTTGTGGTGCATTTAATGATGTGACAAAAATTATTATGATTGTATTATGGGATGTAATTAATGCAGGGAGAAATGGGAAAGTTAAAGACAAGAATAGAGGAGGAACCAAACAGGACAGAATCAATTGAAGCATCAATTGGATTACCAAAATCAACAGCAATAACAGGCGCTGAAAGAAACAGAAAAGAAGTGATGCAACAGAAGAAAGAAGTAGCGGAATCAGAGGAGGCAGGAAACAATAAAACACCACCAACAGAGGATAAAGCAGCAAAAATAGAAAGATTGAAGAGTGGGTTCAGGATGTGCAAGCCCCAGGGGACTTTCTTGTGGCCAAACATGGTCTTCACATCGCCTGAGCGCCAAGTTGTGGTCCACTTTGAAGACCTCTTTTCAGTCCCTACACCGCCCTCTGTCTCCTCCAAATCAGCAACGCAATCCCACCTCCTCCCTGCTCCTGTACAACACCAGGGTCCCATCCCTACTTCCCCTATGAAGCCATTGGCTGAAAAGGTGTCTGTCACTATTGCTCTACCCACAGCTGTCACTAGGCCAATTCCTTCTCACCGTGAG
Organism: Omphalea diandra; assembly: GCA_949677035.1. NCBI lineage: Eukaryota > Viridiplantae > Streptophyta > Magnoliopsida > Malpighiales > Euphorbiaceae > Omphalea > Omphalea diandra. Next base: position 19,701 of record CATIWR010466176.1, on the reverse strand, counting down.
ATTTACAGCACTCAGAACGAGAATAGCAGTATTATTACCACTACCTCTACTGTTAGCACCAGCACCACTACCAAAACCACTCTGATCAACCTCAATGAACCACCAAGCAACCAACTTGACAATGGAGTTTGTGGGTCTCAGCAGTCCCATGGTCAGACCTCATCTTATCCAGTCACTTACCAAAGAAGAAGCCAGCAGACTATGTCCACCAATACTGCCATGCCATGTGTACGTAGTACAGCAAATCCGAGTCTTTTGCGATTTTAACATTGGCTAAGGTTACAGTGATGACGTACAATCCTTTTCATGTTCTGATTTGTTTTCAGTTGTCACCTGCAAAAGAAAGGATGAGCCCATGGGAGAGGGGTGATCAAGAAAAGGAGATGATAAAGCACTGTGAACAGCAGCAACAGGGAAGCTGCTCATCCTCTTCCGCTTCTTCACTCTTGCCAGTTGGAGTAGGGACGTGGCTGGCTCTTGCTACTTCGAAGCCACCCTCGGACAATAATAAATCTAAACGGGGTTAAACAGTATTAATCAATTGGAGGGTTTTTATTGGTATGTATCAGTTACAGAGGATCATACTAAACTCTGATAGGATACATGTGAAATGGGCAATCCTTAACTTTTATGCATTATTATACGTGCTTAATTAGTTGATTATTGCCTCCATTCCGTTGAGGTGGCAGCATAGGATTATCCTTGCATACAATGCAGATTATTGTTGAATATATAGTAATTGATTCTATTCCTTTCATGCTGCTCTTCCAATTTTACTCTCTTTGGCTGTGAGTAAATCCAAATCTTAAATCCTCTAATGACCATTGTCATTACTGTGTCAAACACGAACGTCAATCAATTTAATAGCCCCATATACATAGTAGCAGCACCAGACAATGATTTAACTTTTTTGCTTTTCCCTTTTGGTTTATGTCCATCCATTTCCTTTCCTTAGATCTCACTTGAAGTCCACCAATCTCATATTGGAAGACAATTGTCACGCAAGTCATATCAGTATGGATTCCTATCCTTCCCAACTTCTTTTTCTTCCACTCTCTAGTTGTGAGTAGTTTATCGGTCAACATATTTAGTAGATGCCTAGACAGAAAAATTAATTAGTCACTTTTAATTAACCATTAACCAATTTGAGTCCACTCCTCACTGTATCACTTATTTCCACAAAATTTACCCAAGTTGCCCTGAATTTTTGAAAAGCTACTGAAGTAACCCCTCACATTGCTTCCGTCAAGGAAAGAATCCTTCCCTCTAAAATATTCTACATTTTCAGTTAAATACATTTCGAAATAAAAAGAGAAGGAAGATTTGGTAAATCGAAGATGTATTTTCATTTGAGTTTTACAAAATGTTGAGAAAATTTAGAATTAATTTTCATTCAAAGGCGCTTTTCTTTTTAAAAAGAATTAGAATATGACTTATGGGATTTTTTTTAAACAACATTTGAGACAAATCTTGCTATTATCAATGACTTGACTCTTTTTTTTTTTAAAGCTAATGAAAATCAAAAGTGAAATGGCTTTTAGTGACATGAAATTAGATGGAGTAGTAAAATCTTTTCAACAAAGTTTTGATGGTAGCCTCAAAAGTGGATCCAACAATAAATGTTAATTCTTTAAGGGTTTTTTTTTTTTTTCCATTTTTTAGATAAAGAAACAAGAAAATTAAAATATATAGTGTGAGTTTAGACATTTAGTTAGTCATTTTTAATCTCGACTTTAACTCTAAAATGTCTTTATAAGTAGCTTTTTTCTTCATATAGAAGGTTACCAATTTTCAACATAGACAAGTACAAATGTAATATCTCGTCATCTTTGTTATGCATTTATCCGCTATTCTCAATCAAATGATGTCAATCAATTAAATCAATAATGATAACTATGAAAATACACGAAAACCTGCTCCGTCTTACATTGACATGGACATAAAACTATTATAATTTAAAATACCAACCAGAATCTGATTTAATCCTTTCACTTTGCCTAGAAATTTTTTTGAAAAAAGCAAATAAGATGCAACATTGCATAAACTAAGATATTCAAACATAGGACCTTAATTAGGTTAAGCAACTGATGACTTCCATTTGCGTGTCAGTAGAGAGACCATGCAATAGGCAAAAGGATAGAATGAATAATCACTGTAATCTTCTTCATTTGCTACGGAAAACAGCTTGCGATGAGGCTCCAGCTTCTGGCTGGTGAAGTTATAGCAGTAGATTTTGGGGTATTTCCCACCATTACAACAAAGAAACACAGCGTCGGAAAATGGATGAAATTAATGCCACTACCTTCTGCTATTGTTTGGCATGACACCATATGCTTTAAAACCCGTTCATGTTCATTTGCGTTGCTAGCACCAAGCATCCAAATTTGCAGATTCGCATCCTCCACATTGGCAAAATATAAAGTTCCATTACTCACTCCGAACAATTTCCTATTCATGCCAGTCCCAGGAAGCTTAATGGCCTTAACATGCTCACTAACACTTATTTCTTCATCAATTGAAAATTTCACCAAATGTCCTGAATCGGCCAATTTGTAAATTGCCCATTGAAGTAAACAGATTTCTTATCCTAATTCACGCCATCCAAGGCATCTTCCAACTCAAATTTTAAAGGAGTCCAAATATTCCAGGACTTTGAGGAAAACACCACCAGCCGGTTTTAGGAAAATCAAACTGAACAATCTTGTAGTGAGGAGATATACTAGGATCAAAAGCCAATGCAGCATGATTAGGACACCTTACCACTTCATAAATCTTTGCAAATTGCTTGGTCAAGGGGTTGCAAACAAAATAAAATCTTCGATCAGAGTGTAGAAGTGGCAGACCATCATTGGGTATGGCAAGAACGAACCACACACAAAGAACTCGTCTATTGTCAATATAATGTATGTGGCCATGTCCACCATTGGTGCAGCCTACAAGGAGTTGGACATGTGCCTTTAAATAGCTGGGGATGCAGTAATCAAGAATCATCTGGTGCCATGACTTGGAAACACACTTTAATCTTGCAATGGATTTCAGAGGCAGATTGCATAGGATTTCAGGTATCATCAAGTCATTGATTACATTGCCACCAACAACATTGTGAGCTGCAGCAGTTGTTGCAGTAGTCCTTGATTCCATTCATGAAAACAAAATGTAGAGCTGTTGCAGAGCATCCATATAAAAGATATAAATATATGGAATGACAAATTCTTAGGTTAGTTCTCCTATCATTGGATAATGAACAACAGCAGCTACTTCCTATATTTCAGTTACGACCAATTGATGATTCAAATTGATCAATCAAGTATCCTAATCAGCAGTAGCTAAAGAGTATGTTTGGCATTCCTAAACGACAAGAAGTTCAAGTTTTGAAGATATTCTTAGCTATTCATGGAGGTAGTACATGTACATTTTCAATCCAATTCAATAACTTTTTGCCAAACTTTCAAATATTAGTACTTAAAAAATCAACTTTTGGCGCACAAGGTTTACATCGAGAAATCTCTTGTCAATTAACAAATAGAATTTCTTGTAATAGTTTGCCCAAAAGCTGCCAACGTTCCCGAAATTACGAACTTGGAAATAATTTGAAATGGAAAAACATAAATTTAGATAATTTTTTAATAATCAAAATAGTAGTGAGGGAGAGAACTTACATTTGATTAAATTTACATCGAAATCGAAGCCCTATGTCCTAAATTCAGAATAATAGCAACAGTAGTGATGTTGAAAGGAGCTATGGAGAGTGTGGGCGGTCGCAGCGCGAGTTGCCGATGGCTGCCAGAAACCGATTGGCAAGAGCTGTACAGAGACGGGTTTGTTTTGGTCGTTTATTAGTTTTGAAGACGTTTCTACTAAGGCTAATTTTGTCATTTCAATTGAAGAGTGGAACGTCATTGTCATCGAACGACAGGTTGTCGGGTTTGTGGACATTGAAAGTGAACGACCCCGAGGTATTCAAAAGGCTGGAAAGAAATAGCCAGTAGTGTCGTCGAACGACAGGACGTACTGTTTAGTAACAAGTGAGAGAGCCGATATCTGATCTGATTCCTTTTCTTCTACAAACTATGAACAAAACGAGATAACCAAGAGCAAACCGTGTTCCTTTTTTGTTCTTTGTGTCTGCAATTCTATTATAGGGTTATCGAGATCTAAATTGTTATTGTATCAGAAAATCGAAAGATGGTACTGTCGCAGAAGCTCCACGAAGCGTTCAAAGGTACAGTAGAGCGAATCACAGGGCCGCGAATGGTCTCTGCCTTCAAAGAGAAAGGTGTTCTTAGCGTCAGTGAATTCATTGTCGCCGGTGATAATCTTGTCTCCAAATGCCCCACCTGGTCATGGTGATTTTACCACTTTGGCCATCCCCCTAATGTTTTCCATGTTTCAATTTCTTCTTCCGGGCTAGTGCAGCCCTTCTTTTCTTTGTTGTTGTGGTTGTTGCTTAATTTACTTGTTTTAGGCTGGATTTTGGGGTTATTCTTATGGTAATGTTGGTCAGTGGAGTGAAATATCTATTCTTTGGTTTCGTTTTTGGATCGTCAATGATTATGGGTTAAATTTTCTGTTTGTTTAGAATTTGCTATGTGGATACTTTTCAATTTCCATGGGAACATAGGAGTGATTGGCATGCCAAATCAGACTCTTGTAAAAATTATATTTACTGTTATCTAAGCTCTAGCCCAAATTTGTCAAGTTAAAACGTAATTATTGGAATAATTCCATTGAAGAATAAAACAATTGGGTTCGTGTATAGGCTTTTCTATGTTTGCTTCTAATTTTAGCATATCCTTTTGGTTTGGTACAATTTTCACTTAAATGATTGGCCTTTTTTTGTCAATGAGGATTTACAATTTTTCATTTATTTTTCTTTTTACCTGATTTAATAGGGAATCAGGGGAGCCAAGCAAGAGGAAGCCTTATTTGCCTCCAGAAAAACAGTTCTTGATCACTCGGAATGGTAAATAATGCTTGTCCTCTGCCAATTTTTTTTAAGTACTGATCTCTTTCCAGTTTATGAGAATTATAGAAATTGCAAGTTTACATGGGAATTCCAGGGCTGATAGTTGTTCTTATTCTTTGAAGAAAAAATAAGTGAAATTGCAAGTCTCATTGAAAAAAAAAAACAATTTTTAGATATGTGAAATCGTTGATTTTACCCTAAATTATATTAGAATAAATTTGGTTCTTTAGTTCTCTCTCTCTCTCTCTCTCTCTCTCTCTCTTTGTGTTTATGTACAGCTCTAGAAATGGTTCTTTATGGTTCACATTAAGTTCATGACAACAATTTACTTCCTTTTAGTTCCATGCCTACGACGAGCTGCATCTTTTGAAGAAGAATATGAAGCTGCCGGAGGTGAGGTTCTACTTGATAATGAAGATAATGATGGCTGGCTGGCAACTCATGGGAAACCAAAAGGTATATTTAACTCCAAAGCTGGATGTCTCATAATTTAGGTTTAATCCACTGACTTTATGCTTTATAATGCTTCCAGAAAATAAAGATGATGGGGATGATAAAGTGCCTTCAATGGACGCTCTAGAGATCAGCGAAAAAAATCCTATTCAATCAATACCCTCATATTTTGGAGGTGAAGAGGAAGAAGATATCCCAGACATGGCAGACTATGGTGACCCTAACAATCTAATTGAAACAGACCCTGTAATTGTTGCTCTCCACATCTTTATTGTTGACTTAGGAAGTTGAAACTCCTAATTATTATCAATCACTCTATCTTTTTGATGCAGGCAACACTTCAGACTACTTATCTTGTAGCTCAAGAACCTGATGATGATAATATTCTGCGTACTCGAACATATGATGTCAGCATCACGTAAGATATATTTTGATACTGAAGTTACTTGTAAATTTTGGACTTAGCAATCCCTAGAGCATTATTCAATTGTCTTTGTTTTGCTCAGATTTATCACTGTTGTTATTTTTACCTTGATTTTAAATTTCATCATTGTTGTTGAGTTAATGCTTACAAAGAAGTGTGACGTTCAAAATCCATTACGCTGCTTAACCCATGATAACACGTTTTTCATCTTAATAATTTTCAGGTATGACAAATATTATCAAACTCCTCGTGTATGGCTTACAGGATATGACGAGGTTCATCTCTTTTCCCTGAAATAATTCTATCTTTTATCTGTTACATAAATTGGAAAATTAAATCATATATTCTCTTTTATGACAAGTGAAGTGTATCTCATTGTTTGACTGTTTACTTGGTTAAATGGCAGTCAAGGATGCTTTTGCAACCAGAACTTCTACTTGAAGATGTTAGTCAAGACCATGCACGGAAAACGGTAAGCATTGAGATACTTTTTTCAAATCTTCCAAATAATTTATTCTGTATTTAGTTTTAGTTTGTAGGCCCTCTTTCTAAGAACTGCTGAACTGTTATTCACCAAACCATAGAAGTCACTATTTTGGACGTGTCAAGAGGTTGAGGAAAACTGTTGGGGTAAATTACATCAATAGACGCTAAACTTTCACCATAATTCTATTGTGGCCATAACCTTTTAATTTTACACAATTTGATCATTAACCTTTCATTAATATTCTATTATAGTCTAATTACCAATTTTCTGGCCAAAATTGATGATGTGGCCACCAAAACTCAAATCAAAAAATTTTGAAATCCACTTATCAATTTCAAACCATCTTCTCATTTCTAGTCATATTAACTTAAGTTAAAGTGGATCCCACTTCCACTTGAACTGTTAAAATAACCTTGATTAGCTCTTCTTTCTCTCCTCTCTCTCGTTTCTGCCCTCTCTCTTTCTCACAAACCAAACACCACTTATTTTCTATTTTGTTTCAAATGAAAAAACATCTCTGATCCTTATGAATCAAAGCCATTCTTATCAAGATATAAACAAAAAGAAAGGTTAGATTTTGTTCAAATAAAAAAAAATAATCATCAATGAATTACTCAACCAATTATTTTTCTTGTCCTATCCCACCAGCTCTTGCAACAGAATAACCGATGTTTCATCTGCCCTATTGACTTTGTTCTTACTTTATCTTTCCTTGTCCATTTCATGTCCAAATCTTAGAAACACATGGTTTTGACTTTGCTTCACCAGTTCAACAAAATCAAAGCTTCACTCATCCTTCATTCCCAATCCAGTAGGCTTCCTATGACCCTTGCTTGTGTGTGTGGTACAGATCTAACACCTCTTCCCTCCTCCATTAAATACGTCGACAACGTCAAACCTTGGCAACTGCAATTGTCTACTGTCTGGAGAAACTCATCACAGCCATCATTGTCATTGTTATCTCAGCGTGGGATTTTGGGGATGATACTTTAGCTGAAGAGTTGTATGACCTGAAGGCACCCATTTGGAACACAAAACGGAAGATAAAAGAGAAAGACATATAATAATAGTATAGTTTGGGTTCATGGATAGAAATTTGAGCTGTATGTAGTTGTTCCTTCAATCATTGTGCTTGTGTTCTTACATACCCAGATCCCTTTCTTTGCTTGTGTTTTTTTTTTCCAGTGAAGTTAACGCCCATTTTTAATGAAGTTATATGTAGGAGTAAAAAGATGGTGTGTGATTGATTAGTGGGGTATAAAATGGTATGATTTGGCATTTCGGTGGCTACATCATCTAATTTAGGTGTTGTTTGGTAAAATTTAAAATTAATTGCTGAAAATTTAATCGTTGAATTCTAAGTACTGAATGTTTTAAGTGCTAAAAATTTTTAATTGTATAGTTATTTGATATGAACTGAAAATTGAGAGTTAAATTTAATTAATCTATATGATAATTATAATTATTGAATAGATATTAAATGGATTTTATTTTTAAACGAGAGTTTGTTGATCTATTAAGGGTATCTAGGTCATATTAATAAAAATATTTTAATATTTACTGATTGAGCTGTTAAGTGATAATTTTAAGTTAAAATTTTTGACTTATTATTTTAAGAGAATTATAACTGAATTCAACTTTTTCAATAATAGATAAATACGATTATTAAACGAGTTTAAAAAAATAAATGCATAAAATTTTAATTTTAAGTGTTGAATAGTGTTATCAAACAATCTCTTAGTTGGAAAATTGATTTTTAGGCTACAATAGAATAGTAATGAAAGTTTAATGACCAAATTGTATAAAATTAAAAAGTTATGACTACGATAGAATTGTGGTAAAAGTTCAGTGATCCATGGTGTAATTTATCCAAAACTCGTGTTTGTGTGTGAGGGCAAGAGAGAGAGAGAGGTGGGGGAGTGGGAGAAGTTTTTGTTAATATTTTATTTTCTAGTTTCTAGTTTTGTTACTGAAAATAAGGCTCATGGTTCAAAATCATTGAAGAGAACTGTTCATAGTTCGAAGTATTCTTGTTGGTTATGAATTTTTTTAAACCTGGACTCTGTTGAGATGGCATTTTTGGAAGTATTTACCTGAAACTAGGTTGTTCCAGCTCCATAACACCAATAAGTGACTTCCATCTCTGAGATGTGAAAACAGAACAGAGAGAGTGACATTCATGTTTACTCGAAATTTTGTAAGGGAAATTGATGTTTATTAAACTGCTAAGTTATTGTTACCCCCCCCACCCCCCCCAATCATCAGGGAAAATTAGGGCCATTGACATGAATGACATGTTAAATTTTTGTGTATGATCCAATGTGTTAAGCTGCTAAACTGGTGCATTCAAGTGTTTGAGAGATCATTCTTCTGTTCAAATTGATACATTCTCAACTTTGGGTTCACAAGTGTCAGTTTATGTAGATATAACTTGTGTATTTCTTCTAGCGTACTTCTTAGAATTCCCCCTTATGCTAAGTTTATTTGCATGCAGGTGACAATTGAAGACCATCCCCACTTGCCTGGAAAGCATGCTTCTGTACATCCATGCCGACATGGGGCTGTCATGAAGAAAATTGTTGATGTTTTAATATCGCGTGGAGTTGAACCAGAAGTTGACAAGTGAGCTCTTCCACTTTTTTTCAAATTTTTGTCTTCCCAGTGTCTTAGTACACTAACATACATTGAAGTATCTGTTCTTATCTGCCATCTTTCTTTTTGTTAATTTTAATGTATCTCATGTTTGGAAGGGTATATTTTGCAGGTATCTTTTCCTATTCTTGAAATTTGTAGCCTCTGTAATTCCAACAATTGAATATGATTATACAATGGACTTTGATCTTGGTAGCTCAAGCAACTGATCCGAGGTAATTGCCATCATTCATCAATCTCTAAATTATCGTTCTGAGAATTGCTGAGACCTCAAAATTTTAGCAGAGAAAGCATTGTCAAAGATGTTACAATCATACATTTTTGTTTATTGTAATGGCTTCTGCATTGAAAATGCTTGGTAACTTAATTTATTTTGCCACATGGTTATTGTGAACATGCTTTCAGTGAGAACTATAAAGATTCTGGAGTCAAGTCTTTGCGTTCTCATTAACCATATTTAGTTGCCGATTTACTTGTTAAAGCCTTGAGTTTAGCTTCCATTATCAGTTGACCATGGATTTAAATCACAGTTGCAGTCAAGATTGTGATCGCAGTCATTTGTAACAGTTATGATAAATCGCTATGTAATTTTTACTCAAAAAATTTCAAAATGTTGCAAACTAAAATTAGTTTCATAAGTCACTAAAACTATGACTTACATCAATTTAATAAGCATAAATTTCACTCTTTATTATTTTTTTGAGTTTTTTAAGTTAATATATGAAAAATTTTTGAAAAATAAATTTGTTAAGTTTTGATTTGACACAAATAAAATGAAAGAAAAAGAATAAAAAAAGAGAAATAAATTAAAAAATATGATTCATTAAAAAAAAATATATATGATTCATTATATAACGGTTGTTATGGGTTACAGAAATTTTTTGACCGTTAAATAACAGTCATAATAGTAACGGAAGACCAAAATACTATTATGTAATGGTCATTACATTATGTAATAGCTGTTATTTAAATCCATGCAGTTGACTGAATCCCTGTTATTGAGAGGTGACACTTATTTCTGCTCATACATCACTAGCCCTAGTTTTTGGCCCGCTGATCAGTGCTTATATCATGCATGTAGACCTTACTTCTAAAGGACGCTTCACGTGGCTTCCAGCTGATTTGTTCACTAGCCATCTCTGTGATCTAAACTCATACTTAAGCAACTTTCTGTTATATTGAACCGCAAAGTTTAATACATTTTTAAGTTTCTTTTTTTTATTTTTGTGAACATTTTGAATGATGATGCTGCAGCTATATTCTTCTTCTTTTTTTTTTTTTAAAAAAAAAAATTTAATTTTGTGAATGCTTTTTAAGACACCAATATTTGAGTGTCTTGAATATGGTGATGAACTAAGTGATGTTTCGTTTTATCAGGGAGGTCAAGCAGTAAATTCACGAAATCATCGTCTGGTGCATTCTCTTCTGATGTGCTTTTCACATTCTATTGCTGTACATAAATCTCTAGAAAAAACATTCTTACTTGAAAGCTTATGTAAGTGTGACTCAAATTTATCAATTAGAAAGGGGGAAAAAAAAAAAAAAAAAGTGATTTGAAGTTTCTGAGTAGGCTTATATTGGCTGTACGCTTTGCAAACTGTTAATGCGAAGATCAACTTTATTAAGGTTCTGTTTTTTTACAAAAAAAAAAATAATAATAATAACTTTCATATTAATATGTTTCATACCTTTTTATGTTCGGGTCATCAGAGAATTTAGTTCAATATTAAATATTTTTCTAATCAATTAAGTCATTTTTAAAAGAGATTAATTTTTTAAAATTTTGATAAATGTATCTAAATAAAAATAAATTTTCATTATCATCGATCATTTTTCACATTAATATTCATTATCAATTATTGTCGATTAGCAATAGTTGTTAATAATTAGAAAGATTTATAAATTTTTTTAATTTTAATATATTTAAATAATAAATAATATAACATATAACATATTTTCATTCTAAATTTTCACTATAATATAAATTCAAAAAAATATTTTTGATGTATTTTAAAAATTATAAAATATGGTTTATAAATAAAATATTTTTTATGAAATAGGTAGAGCATGTTGGGTAAGTTGATGTGTCGCAACGTGGTCACCATATGACATCACATACCATGAATGAAAACTGTAAGATCAAAATGAATCGCGCAGTTGTTTTTATAGCTTTGCCACCGACTAAATGAATGGTAAAGTTCCTCGACTTGTTTTTTTTGTAATTAAAAAGCATCTGCTCATAACATCCAATGAAAATCAAGCAAAGTGAAGAAGAAAGATAGAGATGTTCTCACAGGTCCAAACAGTATCCAAGAGTATTTTAAGTAGGAGGTAGCAGCTAGAAGACATGCGCAGTCGTAGAATGAAAAGTCACCATTAAAAATACCAATCGACCAAGAATCCCGATTTTCTTGACACCGTCGTAGTTCTAAACTCACAGCATCCTTTGTACCACCACAGGCTTATCAAAGACTTGGACGTCTTTCGCATCACACCACATGGTAATACAAAATCGGTCCTTATATAGTCAATAGTGCAGCAAGAAGATGAAATAGATAATGCCATTCTTCTTCTTCTTCTTTGGTATATAAGATTGAATAGAAAATTGGCAGGGAAAGAGGAAATATTATAAAAAAAAGAGAGGAGTTGGTTTGGGATTAAAAATTAAATGAAATAAAATTTTCAGGCAAAAAAAAAAAAAAAGATGAAGAATCATAGAGGCGGCGGTGGCGGAGTATTGAGGTTAGAGTGACAGTACTTATTTGACTGAAAAGATGTCTATAAAATTAGGAATTTTCTTCTGCATATTGAAAATTTTTCTTTGAATGAAAAAGAAAATTCATAAAAAGATTAATTGTTAAAATAACTACACATAATAATCATATTCTTTTGAATGATAATAATCATATTATTTGAATTTAATATTTATAAAAATTTATTGACATTTCATAATTGTAATTATTAATTATATAAGAAAAGAAATACATATTATCAAACAATATAAGAGAAAATGAAACAATAATTAAGGCAATTATATCATAATCTTAAAAAAGAAACAAAATTTAAGCACTATATTATGACACGTCTGCATCACATGTTTATTATTATGCTAAAGTTGGTGAATTAATCCTTTTTATAATTATCTCATTTTCTATTTTTTTATCATTCTCATTTTTATTAAAAAAAAAGTTGCATTTCAGCATGTAATGTGTATTTAAAATTTATCAATAATTATTCTATTTGTGATGAATTTTCAGATAATTTGATTTATTTTAATAATTTATACTTAATACAATTTATTATCATTTTGTACATGATAAATTTTCAAGCAATTAGAAGTATATCTTTTCTATGAGTGAGCTTTTATAAAAAATATGAATGTACTAATTTAAATGATTAAATGGTCATATAATCGAAATAATATGTGTTTATTTACTTTTATAAAAAACATTATTAAAATTTAAAATTGATTTGGTTAAATTATATAGTGCAAGTTAAGGCAATGATTTGTGTTTTTTTTACTACATTACATTTTTATTGGAATTTGAAATTTATTTATTAAGCATAGTAGTAATAAATTATAAATTTTTGGAAATATTATGAAGCATTCACTTAATAAATAATCAAATTAATCTTTAGTATAGTAGTAAAGAATAAAATTTAGATATATACACAATTTAAATACATGATGAATATAATGGAAATAACTAAAAAATACATTAACATAATTAAAATAGATAATCAATTTTTATATGTATACTATTATCAATAACGAAAAATTGAACACTTAACGAAATATGATTTGTGTGTTATGAGCAAGATGCTTTTGTTTTAGAAATTTATATATTTGAAAAAGTAATCTTATATTTTTTTTTTTTTATAAAAATCATGATAAGATTTAGATATATTTTGGCACTAAGACACATAAAATTATTAAATTTTATTAATAGATTAAGCTAGCAATATTTTGAATGAATTTAAAAAACATAAGAGATAAAATAAAACTATTGAGATTTGAGATCAATGAAAATATGATTCAATGATATTATAGTCATTTTTTAAATTTGAAAAAAAAATTCTATAATCCTAATCAACGCCAAAATTTTAAAAAATACATATTAAAATAAAAAATGTAAAATCTAATTTTAAAAATATTTAATATATTTTTCATAAAGAGGAGTTCAGCAGATGAATAAATCTTATACATACTAAAAGATGAAATAAATAAAATAAAGAAGGATTAATTAAGTACCAAATAAAATGAAAAAGTATTTTAATTAATTAAAACAATTTATTTAGATTGTAGCAACAATCAATTTAACTATAACGATCACGGTCATATATATAAAAAAAACTTAATAAATTAATATATCACCAAATAACTTACTTCAATACAAAAATTCTTCTACAATTTATTAGCAAAGTGTGAATTAAATATTATTTTCATGAATTTAAGTTCAGATTATGACATTAGATAAACATGATAAATATTAAATCAGCATGGATTTCTAAATTTTCATATTGTGCAAATTTGTTATACTCCATTAATATTTTTAAACATTTAATTAATAAAAATAAAAAATCCATTTATTTTTTTAAAAATATCTAATCTTTTGATCTGATGTTTATTCTTAAATTAGTAATCAAATTAAATTAATTATTTCAAACTGATTTAGTTTGATTTCAATTATTTATTTTATAAAATTATTTATTGACTCATATTTATTAAATAATTGTAAATTATGAATATACAAAATTGATTGATAAAAATTTTTCATAATTAACTATAAAATAGTATTTAGTAATATTAAATTATTTTTATTGTGGCATTTATTTAAAGATATATTATATATAGTATATATATCTTATATTATTTGAAAATATTTTAAATAATTTATATATATACATGAATTGAAACATATATATATATATATTGGTTAAGTTTGGTTTAATAGTTTTATTCGCTTCGGATATTGTTAATTATTTTTAATTTATTTAAGATTCATACTCACTTTTTAGTTTATATTATTCTAAAAAAACATCAAGATTGTCAAAAAGAAATGCAAAAAGAAAATATCAAAATTGTCAAAAAGAAATACAACTCATAAAATAGTAATCACCAGTGTTTGTCTCCTCTTTTCAAGAATAGAAAAAGATAAGAACTCATGTCCAATTGCAGTGCTCATTAGGATACGCTTTTTTCAAAAAAAAAAAAATATAATTTTATAGATTAAAAATTGTATATTTTTTAATATATTTTAGATAATGATTTCTTTTTTTTTAAAACAAGTATAAGTTATTTCCATAAATTAAACATGGCCTAGAAACACGGAAATTTAATCATTTTGTCAATGCTTTCTTTAGAGCGTCGCCCTTATCCTAACAAACAATTTCCAAAATCGTCCATCTTACAGACGTCAGACACACCGTCCGTCGGTAAGTAATCCTACGCACGCACCAAAAGTCACCGTCCGAAGAAGCATCAAGCGGCTAATATGCAGCTACATTCCAGTATCTGCTCCATTCTAAATTATATGGCTACTTGGCATTGTTCTCCTGGCCATTTATGGGACCCCCCTCACCAATATGATGAATAATTGCTGTAATGGTAGATTCTGGATAGTCGACAAAACAATCGTTATTTTTCGAAGTAAAGGAAAAAAATTATTAAAGAAACATAGCTTGGTGGAAACAGTTAAAATATATAAGCACAATCATTCAGTCAATAAGTAGTAGTACTGGGCATCTACTACGTACTATATTACCTCTTCACACACTAAGAACCGAGCATTTTTCTCATTTCACTGCTCTTCAAAAATCTGTATTTATCTCCCTAACAATGAAGAGTCATTACATCTCATCAATCCTCTCGATCTCTATATTCGCTGCCGCCGTTGCAGACCACCATGTAATTTGTTAAATTATATATATGATACATAGATTAAACTTCATTTCTTCTCTCCTTTTTAAGTATGTTCCTTTTTTGAGTGCAGGATGATAACTGTGTATACACTGTATACGTGAAGACGGGATCCAAAATCAAGGCAGGCACAGATTCCAATATCTCCCTGAGTTTGGGTGACTCCCTGGGCCACTCTGTCTGGGTCTCAACTCTGAATTCGTGGGATGATTACAAACAAAAAATAAAATTTGAACATAATAAAAATATGCAAATAGTTGTGTGATGATTACAAACAAAAGCAAATAAAATTTGAACATAGTTGATTTTGATTAATCTCGTAAATCTTGAATTTCAAGTCTCCTATATTAGATTTATACAAAAAAAAAAAAAGTTTCATATATTAGATGAAAAATAGGAGAAGAAAATATAAAATTCTCTCTCTCTCTCTCTCTCTCTCTCTATATATATATATATAATGTTTAAATGATTACTGTAATTTTTATCCATTTATAATGATTATATTTTTAACTTTAAATTAAAATTTTAATTATTTTAATCATTTTGACTTACAATTAATGCTCATACTAAGAATTATAAATATTTATTATTCAATTATAAAAACAGTAATTGTATATGGAAACGTAATTATTGAAAATTTCTTTTTTTCTTTATATATATATATATATATGGAGATGCTAAAGCTACAAAACATCATACATAACCCATCTTTAACGATTTTAATTATTCTAATTTATAATTAATATTTATACTGAAAATTATAAATATTTATTATTCAGTTATAAAAATAGTAATTATCTATGGAAACGTAAGTATTGAAAATTTCTCTTTTTTCTTTATATATATATATATATATGCTAAAACTGCAAAACATCATACATAACCCATCTTTCTTTCTACGTATATTTTCTTTCTATCTTTGAATTTCACATTTTGGTACCATCGACCATGGGAGCGGCTCTCGGTGGTGGCTCCCCTCTTCTTCTTTCCTTTCTCTTTACGTATATACCCTCTTATTCTTTCCTTTCTCTTTTATGTATATATTTTAGTTTTTTTTGTATTTTTTAAGTTGATTTTAGCAAGAAATCTTCTATAGAGATTTGAGTTTTCTCTAATTTTGGAATTTTGCTATATGTGGAATCAATTCCTTTTTCAACTGGCTTATTTTTCAATTTAGGCAGTGATTATCTGAGTGCTAGTTCTCTCAATGGTACTTCTATGGATGAAAAAAGCTTATTAATGGAGACAAGTAATGTAATAGAAGACATCATTGCAGTCAATTTATTAAGATATTATGACTATTTCAGGTTATGAAAATTCATTATTTAGATAAGGTTTGTTGGTTTTCTCATCCTCATAATCACTAGAAAACACATTATTTCTACTTGTGGTGATTGTCAATGCATATGAGATTATTGAGAAAGTTTTATAAAATTATATTTGTCGTGTGAATGTTTTTACTGTTCAAATACTATTAGATTTAATACTAAATAAACATATTTTAGAGATTTTTTGTTTTCAGTTATTTTTCTTGGGCTTAATCCCCTTTTAATCAAGATATTTTATTTCTGATGAAAAAAAAACTGCAAAACATATATTATGCAACGACATGGTCGTGTCATGTTTGTCTTTGTCCTATCATTTTCGTTCATGAGCATTTGTGTTGCAAAGTTTTCTTTTCTTTTCTTTTCTTTTTTTCTCTTTTAATTTTTCATCTTTCTTTTAAATTCACATTCTTTCTATTTTTTTTTTAACTACACACACTTCTTTATATTGTCCTCTTTTTACTTTTTTTTTTTTTAAAAAAATTTCTTTGCTATATTTACTTACTTTTTTTTTTTTGGTTATTTTCAAATTCTCCTAAAATTCAAATATCACAAAGAGGGTCAAATAATAAAACTTAAGTTAGATAATATTTCCTGCATAATTTCCACTATGCTCATTTTGAGAACATTTTTACAAATAAATTCATAAATTTTAATTCTCAATTTTCAAATTAAATTTTATTATTTTGTACAATAAAAACAATTAAGTTTTTTGGATTTGAATGGACCTTTTTTTTTTTGTTAACAAAGTTATATATAAAATCGCAAGATTATAAATTGAAATTGAAATTTAATTAATAAAAAATAAGATTTTAATTTTAATTTTAAAATTAATATTTGTCTTTTTTTATATCATCTAATATAACATTACAATATTGAAAATAATATGTCATTTTCATCACTGATTATTTTAAGCACTTATTATCAATTAACAATGATCGATGATAACTTTATATTTTTTATATTCAACAATAAAAATATAGTCAGGTAAATATAAAAAATTTATTATAATTTTATATATTAAAATATACATTTTTATGTATTTAATAGATCTTTCATTTCTGATTATATATCTTTAAGCATAAAGTACTTATCAACTATTAATGGCGATTGATAGCGATCTATAATTTTTTTTATTTTTCAAATTCAATGATAAATAGTAAAATTAAATAAATATAGTGTTTGTAAAGCTTAAATTTTATTATAATCTCATATATCAAAAAAGATAAATATTATTTATGCAAATATAAGAAAAAAAATTAATTTTTTCGAGATTACAAATAAACAATGAAACATAAGTTATTTAAAAAGAAATATTTTTTATGAAATAAATAGTACCTAAAATATTAAACATTATTCGAGCATAATGATAACAATATATTTCTTTTGTGACAGTATATTGTAATTTTTTCCCTTTTTCGGCCTAATTAGATATCATCTCCCTTTATTTTAGTGAAAATATAATTTCATTTGATTAAAGAAAATTAAGATAAACTTACTAATGTATTAAAAAATTGTAATATAATATGCAAAAATTAACTACAACTTCGTGTTATAGTTAAACTTCACATATAAAAAAATATAAATTGATCTCAAATAGAAGAATCAATAAATTAAAAAGAAATATTTATAAGAAAAACATATTAAAAATAAAAATTTGTGTGAATCTCAATTATCTATATGATCACTATCGATTGATAATCGATATCAATAGTTAAGAATAAGTATTTATAGTAATTAGGCTTAAATAATAAATTGATCCTTCAATTTTTTAAAAATATTTAACAATGGGCAAAATTAATTTTCAATTATAAAATAATGGACATGTATTGTTCATATTTAATTTTTATTTGAGATTTATTTTGAAATTGATTTAAAATAAGAGTTATGTCCTTAGATAATCTAACAATTAATTTTATAATTGATTTGGTTTTTTTAAATGATTGGGATCAAGTTGATATTTAAGTCTAATAATTACACTAATAAATATAGATTTATATGATTTATTTTTAATTTTGATAAATTTATCAAAATCTAGGAATAAATCCCATAGTTTGATAATAAAGAGTCATTTTTTAAAGTAATTTAATTTTTCATTAGTTCGAAAAATATTTTTCTGATTGTGTTAAATGTCAGATAATATGAAAAACATTTAAAAAAGAGAAGCTCTATTTTCCAAGGTCGGCCCGGATGAGAATATCGCTATTAACCAAAACATGGGAAAGCTCAAACCCCAAACCCACCCACGGCCTCTCATACCACGCAGGCCACTCTCTCAGCCCATATAAAGTCAGATCCGAATCCGAACAAAAAATCCATACCAGGTACTTGCAAGGTCGTCTTTGCTTCGAAAGTTAACCAGTTTTGCTATTAAACAACAATTAGAAATCCAAGGCCTCACATTAATCCTGTAATCTATAATCAAAACTCTCAAACCCTAGCTCATCGTCTCTCTCTCTCTCTTCCAATTTCAGTGGACTCTATGGAGCCTGCCCTAAATCCTCAATTCCAAGATCCTTCTCAGCCTCCTCCACCAGAAACCGTAGATTTCCACTACCAGAATAATCCTCCACCTCCACCAGAAGAACAGCCAAACCCGGACAAAACCCTTACTCCAAACCCCGACAATGGCCACAATCCTCAGATCGCTTCAAAGCTCGAAATCTCAAAACCCTTACTGTCCGAAAATGGCATCACTAACACCAACAGCGGTGACAGGGACTACTCCGGAGGTGAAGAGGAGACGACTAGCCGTAGGCGTCGCCGCAGTCGATGGGACCCACCGGCTGATTCCACCAACAATCAGCTCCCCAACACTGGCAACAATGATTCTGGTAGCGGTACTCGGAAGCGGAAATCGAGGTGGGCGGATGATGAGCCGAAGCCGGTAATTCAGCTTCCTGATTTTATGAAGGATTTTACTGGAGGTATTGAGTTTGACCCCGAAATCCAGGCTTTGAATGCTAGGCTTTTAGAGATTAGTCGAATGTTGCAATCTGGTTTGCCACTCGATGATAGACCGGAGGGAGCTAGGTCTCCTTCGCCTGAACCCATATATGATAATATGGGAATTAGGATTAATACTAGAGAATATAGGGCAAGGGAGAGATTAAACAAAGAGAGGCAAGAGATTATATCTCAGATTATCAAGAGAAACCCTGCTTTTAAGCCTCCTGCTGATTACAGGCCACCAAAGCTTCAAAAGAAGCTTTATATACCCATGAAGGAGTATCCGGGTTATAATTTTATTGGATTGATTATTGGACCAAGAGGGAATACACAGAAGCGAATGGAGAGGGAAACAGGAGCTAAAATTGTGATTAGAGGTAAAGGGTCAGTGAAAGAAGGGAGATTGCAGCAAAAGAGGGATTTGAAGCCGGATCCATCAGAGAATGAGGATTTGCATGTTTTAGTGGAGGCAGAAACGCAGGAGGCATTGGATGCTGCTGCCGGGATGGTTGAGAAGCTGTTGCA
>CATIWR010466170.1:0-22837 GCA_949677035.1 Omphalea diandra | reverse complement strand
AAATGTGCTGGGTCTTGCCATGGCATGCTCGAATACTTTTGGACTTGTTACAGGTGCCTTTCTTCTTGGTTTTGGTTTGAGTGAAATTCCCAAGGGCTTGTGGAGAAATGCAGATTGGACAACCCGCCAAAAAGTTCTTTCTCATAAAATTGCCAAAATGGCTGTGAAGCTTGATGAGGCTCATCAAGAACTTTCAAATGCAATTGTGGTAAGTGTTCTTTTGGCTCCATCCCACCAGAGTCTTTTTTTTCCCCTTTTAATTTATTTTGCCAAGTCTGAAAGAGAATGTCTTTATTTTCTGTGGTTTGAGTTCTAATTTTCCAGCATAATCAATAATTGTTTTTGGGTGCTGCAGAGTTCTTCCTCCCTTCTCCCTCCTGATTATTTGCTCTTCAATTTCAATTTTTCTGAGCCTTATTTGGTTTTATTCATTGAAGTTTAAGTTAATGTAGTTGTCATAAGAACAAATGGCACTTATATATTTGTGTGCTGGTGCTTGTTTCCTTCTTGGGCATAAAACTGTCATTTTTCATTCAAACCAATAATTAGTTGACTTAAGTCATTCAAAATCAATATTAAGTGGTTTTTAATTATTTTTTTTTATTGATAAACCTTTTGTCTTTCTATTCATCATTATTAGTTTTTCTTTTCAACAAACCCTGTCACAAAAATTAAGTATTCTTTAATTGTGTGAAAAGTCATGATGGAAAGTTGCATTCCCACTCCCCACTAGCGCAAAGCAACATTTGTGTTTAACCTTATGGGTTTTTAGTTGTACTTCTTAGCAAATGACCTGCATTTTCAGCATTTATTATTTCAGTAAATAAACTCTAGTAACAATTCATCTATTTTCAAAGCGAATGTAAATTTTTGAATTGTTTGTTCTGTTTCCATAAAACATGTAGTTCCATGTGTTGGTGGTGTTTCATCTTATTGATTACCCTTTTTTTGTTTGTCTGTACGTCCTCAATTTACTATTTGTACTTTTTAACAGGTTGCACAGGCAACATCTTATCAGATGTCCAAGCGTGACCCTTTAAGACCTTATATGAATGTTATAGATAGCATGCTTGCTCAAATGGTATTTCTTGTGCTCTCTCTCTCTCTCTCAACTTGTTATGATGTGGTCTCTTTCAACTGTATTGAATGGTATAATCTATTTTGCAGTTTAGGGAAGACCCATCCTTTAAACCGCAGGGTGGCCGTTTGGGAGAAAATGATATGGACTATGATACTGATGAGAAATCAATGGCAACGCTCAGGCGCCATCTTAGGGGAGCTCGTGAAGGGTATTATCGTTATAAAAGGTAAACCGTATACTTAATTTTGTTCTAGATGTTTATGCATAAAAGGAAACACGTTCACGAGTTGTCCTCACTTTTTGATACCCCCTTATTTTGCTATACTAGCATTGCTGTCATTGTTGCATCTGTAATTTTGATGTCTCTGAGATGCATGTTTCATTTGCAACAATAATGCTTATCGTCCTTTTAATGGATGTTGCTACTGCTATTGCTACTGCTACTACTACTCCTCCTGCTCCTGCTCCTGCTACTGCTGATACTACTGCTACTGCTACTGCCACTGCTACTCCTCCTCCTGCTCCTGCTACTGCTGCTCCTCCTCCTACTCCTCCGACTGCTACTTCTACTACTAGTACTACTACTGCTACTGCTACTGCTACTACTACTACTACTACTACTGCTACTACTACTGCTACTACTATTCTTTCAGATCTACTTGTAGCTGGTTAGGCTAAGCAATGATTATTTGTAGCTTCAAATTTGGGATTGGATTCGTCCTATCTCATGCAATCCTCCATTTCGTTTTTGTGAGTTGATGAGACTCATCATATAATGGCAGTGTGTAACTAGTGTGAGATATGTGAACATGCTTAGAAGGTAGCAAGGATAGCATGAGCAAACACATTCTTTTTCTCCTCTGGCTTATAGATTACACTTATGGATACTGTTGGACTACACTTACAGATATGCTTAATCACATACCTACATTGTATTCATTTGCTTATATAAAATTTTCTTAAATGTGCTATATTTTCTTTGTTACTTAAAAATGGAAAATGAATAAATAAAAAATTAATTTATTGGAAAAAGCAAATTCTTCCTAGTACTTGTTCATTTATTTAATTATTCCTTAATTGTAATATACTGCAGCCATTATCTAGAATTAATTTTAATTTTTGACTAGTCAGAATCTCTTATTTTAGATTGCTGCTTGATGCAATAAAATTTTAGTGTTCTATCATTCCTGATGTAAACAATATTAATTCATTTTTTACACCATCTCTTTGATGCTCATAGCATTTTTGTGAATGTTCAAGATTTTTGCTTTTTGTCTCTTTGAACTCGTGTCATTAATCTGGAAAGTACTGGTTTGTACTTTCAGTGAATTTCCTGTCAAATGATACTTTTGCCTAACTTCTTTTTGGGGTTATCACTTTACCTGACTTGAGATTTTAACTTTTTATGGTACTTGGGAAGAGTGCCATTTAACTTTGTTGGAGTGTGTGCTAATGATTTTGCACTTATTTGATTTACTTTCTGCAGTGAATATATGACGTATGTCTTGAAAGCCCTTGAACTAGAAGATACGATTAAGAATTATGAACGTGGCAGTTCAACAGGATGGTTTGCTCTCGACTATGCTTCCTTTTTCATTAGGTTCTTTCAATATCTGTTCTGAGTGGTTTTCTGTGGACCTTGTACCTTCATGTGCTATTATGTCAGGAAATATATTTCAAGCTTCAGATCTGCTCGAACTGGGAAATTGGGCAGCATCATTTGTACAATAGGTAATCTCTACATGTGTTTACTCATTTGCTTCTGTTAGATTTTAAATTTTACTGTATGAGGATTTATTCGGATTTCTTCCTTTTAAAATTTTGGGCAGTTTTGATTGTGTCATTTAGTTTGGAAGAAACCCCTTGCTATTTCATTTTCATTTCTTTTGTAAGAGAATTGAGAGAATGGTGCAATTCAGACTACATTATGTTGGTATGTCACCAATGATGATATCCCTTCAATATTTTGAGGTGATTTGGGATCATTTTGAAATGTTATATAGCCAAATGCCGTTATTTCTTGATCAACCAAGAAAGCCTTTGGTATTTTGGCCTAAAAGACTTGAGGAAGAATAATTTAATGATTAATGAACCCGAGTATTCAAGATCTGTTAAAATCTAAATTCATTTTATTATTGTCATTGATGGACTTGCCATGCAAGTAATTGTTTCCCATATCAATAGTGTGTTGCAAGGTTTTTCAACATTCATCTCAATAATTGTGAAACAGCAAGGATAAGTGAATGATTAAACAAGCAAACCTGCAAAACAGAGAGCTGAAATGACAAGAATTTATGTAGCAATGGAATAACAAGAACCTTCATTGATTTTTGAATCCTAATTCATCTTGAATAGCCTCTGTTGTCATTAATTCATGGAAGAAATTATGTTAATACGTGACATTCATTGTGATCATCTAAAATGTAGCATAATTTTAGCAAATAATTGTGACAAATTCAACATATCAACATAAATGTCGTGAAATCAAGTTTTGACCTGAATGGAACTGAAGGCTTTATCTGATAAAACATTGGCAAAGCACAAAAGTTGGGATTTGAAGGAGGGGAGGTAACTCAAGAAAACACCCTTTAGAGCAATGGATGCCTCCAGAAAACTGGGAAGTTCATTGAGTTACTAAAAACGCTAAAGGAATTACAGAACAAAATAAGAGCATGAGTTTTGGAAAATATAGTTCTAGCTATGGGACCTACATAACTCCTACATGAATGAAGTGAAATAATAACTGTCAAAATTTTAGATTACTTTTGGACAATCTTCAAAATCATGCAGATGTGCTACTGCCAGTGTTGCATATGGACACAACCTATCTGAAATGGAAAACTTAATTGATAATGGTAGGTAGGTTCTTTTCTGCATGCATACTATAGGCATGAATTATTTTTATAAAGATACAGAACTGTCATGCTGAAAACAAATTTTGAAGCATGAATGAACCATAATGTTTTTTGGGGTTGATAACTTCCTTATCATTTGGCGACTCTGTGATAGTTTAGTAAATGAACTTACTGAATGTTTCAAAGCTTATCGTGATCCAAAATATTGGACTAAGCTTACCGTCTCATTAAAATGTACAAAACTAAGCGTTGTACACTGTTCCTGCATCTGTACATGCTTGGAAACATTTTCTGAGCTGTAATTGTGTTATTTTATTGTCTGTAGTTTTGCTGTTGCTTTAGTGCGCATATGCTGGGATTTGTTTTAGTTAATGTTCTTCCATTTTTTAGTTAATACGAATAATTTAATCATGTTCATTTGCTTGCAGTTAGAATTAAAAAAAAAAAAATAATTATCAGGTATATTGACAAATTATTAGCCACTGTCGTGATGCTGAAACTCTTGAAAAAACCCGTGTTGCAGAATTTTTTTGGCGATGCATCCTAAGAAAGCAATTTGAGAAGCTTTTGGCTATCATACTTGGTACTATGTCAGCTGCAATTCTTTTAGCAGAGGCAACTCTGTTACCTAATGGAGTTGATCTGTCGCTTTTTTCAATCCTTATAAACTCTATAGGAAGTCAAGAACTTTTTGTGCAGGTGGATTTTTATCTTCTACTGAATAATTCTAGTCTTAGCTTATTGGATTTATATATGCATTATCTTACATTGGAAATTACATGGCTTTCGGTTCACTGTTTCACTACTTTCTGTTATTTTGTTCCAGGGGCTAGCTTTTGTACCTCTGATGTATATGTGCATCTGCACATACTACTCTTTGTTTAAAATTGGAATGTTAATGTTCTACTCATTTACGCCTAGGCAGACAAGCTCAGTCAGTCTGCTTATGATATGCTCGTAAGTTTTTCCTGATCAACATATCATCATTTAGTTTCTTTAACCTCTTTTAGACAAGAAAAAATAGCAATGATATCGAATTTTAACATTTCCATTTTCCTTAGGATGGTTGCTCGGTATGCTCCTCCAATTTCATACAACTTTCTCAACCTCATTGATATTAAGGCCAAAACTATATTTGAAAAGGTAAGTCTCCCTACAGTTAATATGAATTTGCATATTGTGTTGTACTAGAAATTTAAATGAATGAAGCATTACCAGCTGTGTTTTCTATTTTCTAATCCTAATTATGTGTAAGATTCAGATGGACCAATGAGAAGTATCACTAGATGTTTAATGTAATTGTTTTTTTGCTTATTCAAAGATATTATTTTCTAATCTGTGTCTAGATTACAGCATGAAATTTCAGGAAGGAGACTAGTTCGTAGACTTATGAAAAGTTGTTTTGTGTGTTACTTGTAGAGTTGTAGTAGGAACTCTGGATAATTCTTAACCGTTTTTACATAAAATAAGGGAAATGTGGAGAAAGCAATGCTACTTGGTAATGAGTTTCTTACCTCTTTACATTTCTTCAAAAGTTGAGTGAATTCTCTATTATAGCCTCTCATAGATTCTTACTAGACTTTATGTGTGATCTTATATAATTTTTCAATTTTATTTGCAAATTTTCAGTTCATGTTTTCTCATCCTTAAATATTCCTGTGGATAAGTTAAATTTTGCATGTTGTCAGCATATGTTTGTATTTTTCAATTTCAAACTTGTGCTTTCTATTTAATATTTTAGGAGTTTTGGTTGTTGAGTTTCTCCTTTTTCCCTTATTCTCTAATTAATTTGGTGTAAAATTATGCACTGGTTGCAGCGAATGGGGAAAATTGATGATGCTTTATCTTTCTTTGGAAGTGGGTTTAACAAAATCTATCCTCTCATAATGGTCATATACACCCTGCTGGTTGCAAGTAATTTCGTTGACCGAGTGATCGGTTTTTTCGGGAGCTGGAAGAGATTTACATTACAAACTGAAGCAGATGATACAGATGGATTTGATCCATCAGGATTAATTATTCTACAAAAAGGTAAATGCTTTAGACTTGCCATTTTATAATGGTATATGTAGTAGCATGCTATATGGTGCTGTCAAGACATATGCTAATGTATTTATTTTTTGAATTAAAAGTGAAGTTTTTTTTTTTCTCTATATTTTTCTCATTTTTCCAGAGCGATCTTGGCTGGAACGAGGAGAAAAAGTTGGTGAGCATGTTGTCCCACTGGCAAGAAACTTTAACAGTGTGGATATCGAGTCTGGCAGCAGTAGTGCAGTATGTATTTACATCTTATGGTCGTAGTCATTTCATTTGTTTTGTACCTTTTTTTTTTCTCAAGTGCTATTCTCATATATAACATGCTATTTGAGTGGAGTAACTATACTTAATGGTAGTTTTGCAACAAATAGTGAGGTTTGTTTAGTGTGATTCTTTCATTTGTTTATTATTATTTTTCTTTTTCATCTTTAGATGATATGTCACATGCTAACTAGCTGCTGATATTCACAGGATAACATTGTTGTTGAAATGAAGGCAACAACTAGTTTAGTAGACATGAAAGGAAGTGCTTCAACACCTTTCAAAGAAGAGGGTAGAAGATATGGAACTAGCAATGAAGCCATCAGCAACAAGTATGCTGCCATAAGAGAACAGAGCAAACAAGCCAATTCTAGGCCTGTGGAAAAGAACATCACTGCTGCTAAGGTGTCGTTGCTTGATGCCGGTAACTCTGAATCCAACAAGACATCAGGGGGGCCATCTAGTTTGGCATCAAAATGGGAGTCAATGAAGAATGGTTTTCAAAGTTTTAAGGCAAACATAGGAGCCAAAAAATTTCTTCCTTTACGCCAAATTCAGGAAACTAAGCTTGTCTCTCGTGATTCATCATCTGAGTCTCTGGATGAGATATTCCAGAGATTGAAACGTCCTACCAATGAGCAGGAAGACGATGATGATATGAAGGGGACGGTATTAGGCCCTGGCAGATAATGTTAGATTTGTCAATGATACAGGAACTTATGTCGTAGAAACTGGATCACAAGATTGTACAGATAATGGGTGATACCCAGCTCATACCAAAATTTTTTGGCTGAAATTTGGGAGGATGATCTGCTTGGAGGCTTCAAACATACTTCAGAAATTGGCAGATTCAGAAGACACGATAGGATGGATAAAAAAAAATGTTCACGATGTGAAGATAATTTTGACACTTGAATTGTATATTGTAGCAGTAACCAGGCGTGTCGGCGCCCTTTATGAGTTGCATATGCGCTGGAACTATTTGGAAAAACGACAACAACGTTCTTAGTATGCTTTGTGTGGCACATGGAATTTTTCTAGCAGCCAAACATGGCATTCCCAGCTAATCAAAATTCTGCTTTTAATTTAAAAAGGCAAAATTGTGGACTTAAGGCTTTCTTGGTTTAGGACAATTCCCACGAAAAAATGGCAGATTGTGCCATCATCATGCATACAAGTCAATTACCATTTCTTGAAATGTGATACTGGCGTGCTTCTTTTAAGCAACTTGAGGTCATGGTCGAAAGGTAAACCTACTCTGTTGGTGTGCTTGTTTTTTTCCCCGTGATTTCAAATTGATCTTCACATAGTTTCATTGTCATTTATAAAGGGTTTGAATGTTAGAGGCTGATTTAGAAGGTTTATGGCGTGCACGCATTCTCTTCGAATCAGTCTCATTTGAATTTTAGATTTTATATTTACTTCAATGAGAAAACCAATTATAGGAATTTCAGGTTAAACTTCTTGAAAAATTCTTGGGTTTTATTGGTTTTATAAAGAGAAGTCAATAGAATGGCCTTTTTTTTTTCTTTTTTTTTTTGAAGTCATTCATCTACTAAGGATTTATGTATCCTTCTCTTTTTTTGATTTTTTAATCTCCATTTATTCAAATCTCCCACTGGATTTTCATTGGAAAGAGAAAATTTTTAAACTTTCTTTTTATTTGAAAATTAATCGCATTTCTGCATTTTACTGATATATATATATATATATATATATATATAGTTAAAAATAAAAAATTTTAAAATTTTAAAGTTATTATTATAATTTTTATTTTTAAAATAAAATTTAACTTGTATACTTATAAAATTAATATTTTAAAATAATTTCAAATTGTAATTTGAACTCATTTAGTTATAAAGTTTTTCTTTTCGTCAGGATGTATATAACATTTAAACAAATTTTAGGTAAAAAAAGGAGAATCTAACATTATTTATAAATGAATTAAAAATATTTAAAATTTATAGAATTAAAATTAGATCATTAATTCTATGAATTTATCTAATTTTTTCTGTATAGGATTACAAAATTAAAATAATATTTATAAAATGAGTGATTTTTTAAAAAATTTAATCTCATAAATGAAATATTTTTTCTATATTATTGATTGTATATAAATTAAAGTTAATTATTTAATTTCAATATTTGGTATTACTTAATATTAAAGATTATTTAAATGTATTATGATTAATTTCATATTTATTATATATTCAATATTTTATAATTATTTTTGCTTTAATTATCATTAATATATGATAAAAAAACTAAAATCCTAAAATTTTAAAAATTAAAAGGATGAAATGGTGATTATAGAAAGTTTTGAGTGACTTTTAAAATACAAAAACATCAAGGTGATGTATAAAATAAAAAGAATATTTTTTTATATTTTGACTTATATAACATTTACTGTGTTAAAATCTCTTACAATGAAAATATTTTGAAAGAATTATGTTTTAACTTTTAGAATATTTAGTAATATATTTT
Source organism: Omphalea diandra (assembly GCA_949677035.1). Classification (NCBI taxonomy): domain Eukaryota; kingdom Viridiplantae; phylum Streptophyta; class Magnoliopsida; order Malpighiales; family Euphorbiaceae; genus Omphalea; species Omphalea diandra. The sequence goes on along the minus strand of CATIWR010466170.1, from coordinate 14,119 downwards.
TTTTGGATAAGAATATTAGTAATATAGCTAACTTCTAGACATGTAATGAGATTAATTTTCTAATTGCTTTAGTTATTTACGTAAATATTATATTAGAAATTATGTGACTTTTTTTTTTTGAAACGAAAAATTGAGACGTTTGTTTTAGAAAGAAAACTCATTACGAATAGCATAGAGCAATTGGAATGTGAAGAAACGCAATTTGCATATAAAAATGTAAAATATTAAAATATAAATCGGAAAGTTCATATACATATTTATGTAAATTGTATAAAATTTTTAATAATATAAAAATATGTAAAAAGAATAAATAAATACAGATATCCATCATTTAGTCCCAATCTGCTCTAACGCTCTCAAAACGTTCATCTATCAATTAATTGAAATTTATTCAAATCGTGTATTATTGATTTGACCATTATTTTTTTAAAAAAAAAAAAAAATCTACCCTTCTCTCTATGTTGCCATGCCAACAATATTGCATTAATTGATGGGAAAACATTTTAAATTTTTATTGATAGGAAAAAAAATATTTTTATATCTTTATTAACTTTCTATTCTGTTCTTTTTTAATTAAAGTTACAAAAAAAATAAAGAAAATCAAATCCCAAACATTTAAATTCTAAAAAGATACATAAATTACTAAATTAAATTAATTAAATAAAAAGATATATAAATCACTAAATTAAATCAGATTATATGATTTTGCTTTGTTATTTAATTAAAAAAATTACAGCTTGATGTTTTAGTGAATACAAGTAAAACTAAATAATAAATCTTCCTCTCCTTTTAATCTTGTTAGAAAAAAAGGCCATTATAAAAATGATAATAGTAATAATAATAAAGTAAAATAGAGACTTGAAACGTATATGAATATACATTCTAAAAAATGATATTTACAATTTTTTTTAATGAAAATTACAATAGATTTCCACATAAATAATTTAGTGCGGTATGACAAGTTTTTAAAAGAAAAAACACTTAAAAATAATGATAAAATTCAAGTTTGTTTTTAAAAACAATAATTTTCTAATTTTTAAATTGAATGCTAAGAAAATTAATTTATTCAGATTAGAATTTTATTTTGGTCTTATATTGAAAATACATAATTCTTGATAAAAAGTCTAAAATAATATTTTAATCCAAAAGACACAACTTTAATTTCAATATCATTTTATATTTCAAATCTGAACATACATATGAAAGAAAAATATGATTTCATCCTCCATCTGCTCATGCTTCACTTTTTTAATCTCTCATATCCTTCTCAGTCGCGAAAGTAATATGGACAAGAAACAGTCATAGCCGTCTCAATTTTTTTTTTTAAAAAAAATATATATATTTTTTAAATTTTCTTTAAAAAATGTATATAGGGTTATAGTCTTGACCCCTAAAATTTTTTAAAATACTTTTTGTCTCTCAAAAGTTTATAAAAAATATTTATGTGGAATTTTATGTTATGAAAAAAAGGTTAGTGTTAGAATTTAGTCTCTCAATTTCATTTTTTATTACCAACTCTTCATATACAATTGTCTTCAACTTAATAACTTCTATTATTTTTTTACTGATCAAACTCTATTATTTTTGTTCATTTCATAGTTGAGAAAGTGAGTCCAAAGGGGGGGCCAAGACTTACTCTTGCTACTCCTAAAGCTATTTAAAATCCTGCCCAATCTCAATATGCCATCGAAAATTACCAGCTTGCTCAGGACAGGCTTTGAGATAGCGAAGCACATAAAATGCAGCATCAAGGTCTTGTCGACAAGGATTTTGCATGAACTGGCTAAGAACTTCAGGTATGAGCAATGTCGGGCCCAAGGTCAAGGAAGTTGATGACCTGATGACAGGGGAGTTGGCGGCCGAAGCCCTGGTGAACGGCGGGCAGTAACTATAATGGTCCTAAGGTAGCGAAATTCCCTGTCGGGTAAGTTCAGACTCGCAAGAAAGGTGTAACGATCTGAGCACTGTTTCGGAGGAAGGGGGAGGGAAGAAAAAGATAAGAAAAATAGAAAAAATAGTGAATTTTTCATGAGATAATATTTTGTTAAAATCTAATTGAGTAAATTATGTTTATATTTTAGTATTTAAATGATTTATTATTTTATAAACTACTATATAACCTTTTTGGAGTGATGAGATTTGTGCTTATTTTTTTTTAAGAAAGTGAAAAAAAATTATAATTTTATACTTTGAATTCTTAAATTTAATTATAAAATTTGATTTATTAGATTAATTTGAATTGATTATTTTTTTTAAATAATTGAATAAAAATAGAAAAATGATAAATTTTTCATCAAGTGAAATTTTAATTTTTCATATTTTATTAAAATTTATTGTGTAAATAAATGTTATTTTCAAGATATTATAAATTTTCCATTATTTTTGAGAATACTAGAATTTATATTTATTCTTTTAAAAAAATAAAAATATCATAATTAGGTACTTCATCCGTTTCAAAATATAAGTCATTTAAGGTTAAAATTTTTATTTCAAAAATAAAAGTTATTTCACATATATTTGTAAACTTTTTCTATTTTTTACTCATTTTATCTTTATTTAAAACATATACTCCTAATTAGAATATACAATGATAATAAATGCTGAAAATAATTATTTTAAGAGTAATGTAATATTTTTTCTATATATTAAATATATTCTTTAATTATTATGTAAATATTTTAAATGATTTATATTTTGAAATGGAGAACAAAAATTTATTAATAAAATTTTTAAAATGTTATGAGCTTGTTTATTAAACTTATTGAAGTAGGAACTTGAACATGGATAATTATTTGAATTCAAGTTTAACTTTTAAGATGCAGAATATAACTTTATTCAACTCCCAAAAAATAAAATAAAATAAAATAAAGGGAGGGAGAGTCCGCTCATAATTCTCATCCCATACCGCAAGCATGGCTTAATGTGAGGGAACACTTTACACGGCTCTTAATAGTCAAATTCCAGACGTCGTTTTCATCAGCAAACGTGTGAACATGAAATGGGACATATTCAACAACCTGACGCATTTCGACTTCTACCCTACCTCTAAAATAAAGGTTTAAAATGCTTAATTTCAGATTTTCTTAAAAAAAGAAAAGACTAACAAAGAAAATAGATAAGTTTATATACATTTTATATTGATTTTAATTTTATTTATAATAAAAATTATAATAAAAAATATTTTCACTTATTAATATGATTTTGAAATTATCTTAAAATATCTTTCTTTAAATAGTAAGAATCATAAATATTTACTTTTTTTTAAAAAAATATAAATGTTATCAATTTTAATTTTTTTAAAATACTTATTAATTTCATCATAAATTTAATAATTAAATTTTAATAAAATCTATCTAATTATGTCAGATGATTAAAGAAGAAGAATAATCACATCATCAATAATGAATATGTAAAAACAAAAAAAATGAATGATAGATTTGTTTATAACCACAATGAATACAGTATCAAGGATGGGGAAGAAAAAGTTATGCCATCTGTGACAAGATGTTGGAATTATCCATGAAGGGCAAAATTCATCCCATTACCCACAAAAAATTCATAAAAAAAAAAAACTGTTGCAATAAAAAGCATACGAAAATGGAATATATGGTTATACCACAAAAAGAAAATCCATTCTTCTTTCAGATAAAGCTCTATATGCACAACTTAATTAATACCCAAAAACCCTAATCAATTCAGTTACAAGATTAAGCGTTTAATTGGATCTTCTCATCATAATTAACCTTTATATTATGATGATCCTTTTTCCCCCTTCAAATTAAGCAACTTTGACCAAAACCCTTTCTTCTGCTTCTTCTTCTTGCTGTTATTATCATTGGTATTATTCCAATGCTTATTATTCCCTTCTCCAACAACAACACAAGCAATGGATCTGCTCTTCTTCAACCCATTAATACCATTCTTTCCCGAAGCAAAAATCCTGAAAGATATGGAACCCAGAACATCAGATGCGTTCCTTTGATGACGATGATGAAGTGTAGACATGTGGCTGGAAGGCGAAGCAGCGGAAGAAGACATGCCAGATGGACATGAATTATAAGATACTTCTTTATAGTTGGTAGCAACAACATATAGTTGAGATAATTTCTGCCTCAAACACGATGGACAGACCCCTTGCTTTTGGTTGTGATATGGGTGCTCCTCGCATATTCTCTTATCTGCCTCTCCAAAACCCATTTCAATGTCCTCAAATCTTTATTTTTCCTCCTCTCCTCTATCGTCGATGCGCACACACACACGTACACACACACATATATATATATAAAATATATATGGTCATTTGAGTCATACATATGGGGTATAAAGCCAGCCATACTTGTTTCGACGAAGTTTCCCTTTTTATCCATTGGTCACGGATAATGACTATTATAGCCCATTGAAGGACCCAATCCTTTGAGCTTATCACATTTTGTTTTTCGAGACCTTAAACTTTGACTGTTTTGATATTGTAAGTTTCTAAATTTTTAGTTTTCTTTTTCATATTAAGGGCTTACTTGTTAGTATCATCTAAAACAAAAAAAAAAAAAAAAAAGAAAAAAGAAAAAAATGACTTACTTATTAGTAAAAGTAAACTTTGTGAGAAATTCTTTATGTAATTCAAAAATTACAAAAACATTACACTTGTAATCATAGTTTAAAAATCAAACTGATAATTGTACCATCAGACAATTTTTTATTTAATAGTTTAACTAATTCAATTGATTAGATTCAATAGTACATTATTTAAGAAAAAATTTAAATAAATATATGATATCTAATAAATAGAAAAATTAGTATAATATCAGAAAATAATGAAAAAATAAACCTTGAGTAAAATAGTATAATCTTAAAAAAATTTAAGATTTTCATAAGTTTGATCCATTTTATTTGGATTGATTTTTTAATAGATTAATTTTTAATCTCCACTAAATTAAATCACTAATCAATTTTAAATTTTTTCAATTTGATTGATCGATGTAATTCAATTTTGCAAATATTGTTATGAATAAGTAAAACTTTAAAAAAATAAAAAAAATATAAAAGTGAGTTTTTCATTTTATGTAATTTCTATGAAATAACTAAAAAAATAGAAAAATTTCTTCTAATGTTATTAAACTATAAGAAACGGATTTTTCAATAAAATTTTCTTTGATAATAAAAAAATAATCTTGTATGAGAATAAAAGTAAGAATTCATGAATAATCCTACATGAGAATAAAAATAAGAATTCATAACTTAGTATGAGACTTTCAACGTAGAGAGACTCAATGGACAAAACTTTACAAATTTGGGGATCCAATGGCTCTTTTCCCCATTTACAGGGACTATATCCCCACAAAGATGGATGAAACCATGGAGGGTTAGAGAAGTCAAACTGAGCCACCGCGTCACAACTATCCTACATTACTTAAAATAAAATTAATTTTGCACGGAGAGACTGTTGGGGTTGCTTTAAAGTTGAACAATCAGCTAAATGAACGGCGAGGATTGAAAACAAAAGACAAAAATGGTTGGGACCCGCCCACTTGGGTTGAACAGAGTTGTTTGTAGGGAACAAGAACACGGAGTCGGTGGGTGGGTGCACGTGGACAGAATATACGGAATGTAATACCAAAATTATAGGGGTCTGTCTGTTTCGTCTCTCGAGCCGTGTCTCGTAGGAAAAGTCAGCCGCACGAGGATCATTTTTTTTTCTACAGATTTTGCGCTCTAAGTATAATACTGAGAATTGAAAGGCCACACGTGGGGTTGGAGTCTCGATGAACAATAATCCATCCACAGTGTCGACGAGATACTTACAGTGGAATTTATTTATTTATTTTTTTTTTGAAGTTTATTTATGTCCTATCACATTGTAATCTCATAATAATAAAAATATTATAATATCACTAAGATTTATTAAGAAATACAATGGTGCGAAGAATTTTCGATTGACCTCATTCATTCATTGCTAATTAGTATTTTGATGTATTGATATATTTAGTAGACATATGGTTTAAACATGTGTAAAGCAGAAAAAAAAAATTGTATAGGTGGCTTCGATATTAATTTGAGATTAAAACTTGATTGAATTGAATTGTACTATAAGTAAACATATTTTTCTTTTCTCTTTTTTCCATGTTAGATTACTTAGTCTTTGATGATAGTTTTTAAAAGATTGTGTGAAACAACAAGTGAAAACAGTCTAAGGCCTCATGTGGATTAAGAAAATTTAAAATATATGATATTGATTAAATCAATAAATCTAAAATTTATGGATAGTAAAATCAATAGATTTTCAAAATTCATTATTTAGTTTGAACATAAAATCTATAGATTATTTGGGGTAATTTTGAAATAAAAACTATTATAACAATGCATAATTTATTAAAAATGATGGATTTTGAACATTTTCACCTTTTAAGTAAGAAAGAGAAAAGCCTCTAAATGAATGATTTTGAAAAATGATGAATTTTTATAAAATTCATAGATTGTGACGTCTTTTAATTTACTATTGTGACGTCTTTTAATTTACTAAATGACTGATTTAACTCAAATCCATGAAATCTCTCAATCCAAGTGATACTAAAATTATTTCATTATGTCATGAATGATTGTACCTTTTAACAAAATTAGAGAAATAAATTCAATTATTTGTTATTGGCCTTTGCTTCTAGAATTTAATGAAAAAAAATGATAGAAATATGAAAACAACTTAACAAATAAAAAAATTTAATTTGTCAATTGTAATTTGTATTGATAGCAATTATTGTTTTGAAAATTGAACTGTACCTGTTGGTCAACTAGATAAAATTAAGATTCGAATTAGTGACTAGTTCGATTAAGTCCAAACCAATTTTCAAGGTTATTTTTATATATTTTAATTATTATAAATATATTTATATATTTTTAATATTTTTTAATTTTTAAAGTTATTTTAATAATATTTTTTAAAATTTTATTTGATATTAAATTGATTGAATCGGATTGGTTGAACCAAATAAAATTTAATGAAGAAAAATGACAGAAATGTGAGAACAACTTAACAAATAAAAAAATTTAACTTCTAAATTGTAATTTGTATTGATAACAATTATTGTTTTGAAAATTGAACTGGACCGGTTAGTCAAATAGATAAAATTAAGAATCAAATTAGTGACTAGTTCGATTAAGTCCAAACCAATTTTTAAGGTTATATTTATATTTTTAATTATTATAAATATATTTAATATTTAATATTTTTTAAAGTTATTTTAATAATATTTTTAAATTTTATTTGGTATTAAATTGATTGAATCAAATTGATTGAACCAAAAACTAATAAGCTAACTAGTTCACTGATTGATCCTATTTTAAAAATATTGATAACTATAAACAAATAATTTTTATCCTTTAAATTCTGACAATGAATAATTTGTATTGATAGTCACCTAATAATAGTTTAAATTCTATTTTAGTTACAAAAAATATTTTATCTTATGATTATTTATCTTTTATTAATATTACAATCAAGTCTAATTAACTAATTTTAATATAATTTTAGCTAAAAGCTTATCAAATTTTATCATTTTATTTATAGTCAAATAAGAATTTTTAAAAAATATTATTTTTTTATTTTAAAAATATCAAATCCTTTAAAATTAATAAAAATTTGACCAAAATTAGATTACGTGACTTAATTGCAATAATAAAAAATTAAACACATATGTGTGTGCACGCACACACACACGCACACACGCGCGCACACACACACACACACACACACACACATATATATATATATATACACACATGTGTATATGTGTACATAAATATATGTGCAGGCATGTACATGGGCACACGCACGTGTGTGTGTGTGTGTATATATATATATACACACACACATTCATACACATACACAAATATATACGTATATGTACATATTGTATATACTCATATCGCTTAATTATTGTTGGATGTGAAGTCAACACATCTGCTAACTATTCTATAATCCTTAAGTATAGTGTCTTAATAAATTAAATTAGGATTTTCTCTCTAGCAAAATGAAAGTCTAAAGTTATATGTTTTATTCTTTTTGGAAAAGATGTTGATTTCGTATGGAGCCCTAGAGAGGAGTGACTAAGATTATAGTAAATATTATATAATTTTAATTTTTAGTGCTTAACCACACACATAAAGGATAGAAAAGCGGACAATGAAAGTAACACCATGATTTGCCTACATCCTTTCCTCTAGCTATCTATTATAGTCTTTTCATTATCTTTTATAAGGTAAGATATAGTCTATCCTTTTGTAGGTTAAGGATGAATCTATTATACTCTCTTTTTATTAGACTTAAGAGAGAAATCTAATCAGTGCTTTTTTAGCTCAACATCAATCTAAGATAGTTTTCAAGCATTACCTCAAGTTTTTCTCAACTTATTCAAGGTGTAAGTTAAACCTTACACAATTAAGATTTATTAGACTAAAATCCAAATCAACCAATAGTGATCCTTTTACAAGATATACAAATAATATTCAAAGATAATCACTCATAATCGCACATTCTAATCTTTTTATAAAACGTAAAACCTATTACAAGGATAAAAAAAGAGAGAAAATACTTAACGCCTTAAATATTTAATGAACCTTGTTGTAGCATTTGTGATATATTAGACAACCTTTCAAAGGTCTTATTAAGTGTCAACATATAATTTAAGGTCTATTTAAATAATTTAAAATACCTCAAATAAAAAACTAGTTATTATTAGCAAATTTTTAATTAAAAAATATCCATTATAAAAGTTACAACTGCTTAAAATATTCAACGAGCATTATGGTGGCTTAAATTTAGATAGAATAGATAACTTTATATGTTGAGAATTTTTTATGAACCCTTTTTTTTTTAATTTCCACAATCATTGAATTTAGTCCATGAGAATTGGTGACATTCAATTTGTCATTGTTGTCAACTCTATATAGACACCTCTTATCAAAATGGACATAACTTCTTTCACAGAGTTCCAAATTAAGATAATTTATTTTGCTGAAAATTCTTATAGCTTTCTTTATGCACTTTGAATTTATGCATTGTTTGATTTTTTGAAAACTAAACATATTCAAATTTCTAATCATTTTATCCAATTCTACTAAAATCATTCTACATATCAATTCAAAATACACTTTTCTATAGATATGCTCAACTTTTCTCTCGGTGTTTTCCATCTCAATAAGCATTGCAATTTTTTAGCTAATGGCTATTAGAGCACTTAATGGGCATTGCCTAAATTGAATGGGCCATTGGCTCCATCCAAAATCTTTAAGTTTCTTTCTTTTTTTTTTTTCTTCATTTTCAATGCTTTCCTACTTTTAAGGATGACTTTCCGTGAACATGCTCTTTTATTTTCTTTAGATATAACTTACATAAAAATACTTGCAAGAGATATCTTTAAGCCTTAGAGTCAATAAATATCTTTTTTCTTTTGTTGTTTTATAGACTGCTATATGATTATGTTTCATCATTGCATTATTAAGGTATTTTGCTCAAATTGATCCTTAGTGAATTTAGACATTGAATAACTCCATTATGGCTTGCTAGTTGTTTTAGACCGTCAATCATTTTACCCTTATCTATTTTAGAAGGATGTTCTACCTTTTAATGTATGGGTCTAGTATGATTTGAAATACATTTGGGCCTTTGAGAATTTGAGGTAATTTGTTATGGCTTAGTTTGGCTTTTTACTTGGCCAACACTATATTACATTTGACTTACCAAATTGTATTCCTTCCTTTTGTTTCAGGTCCTAATATTTTAACACTTGATCCTTAGGATGTATTCCCCCTAATAGCTAATTTAGCTTTATCATTTGGTCTCAGTGTAATCTAAGTATCTTATGGCATGTTGACATTTCATTTTCTTATGATGCTCCTTGCTAATTTCTTCACTAGCATCTGTGGACCAAACTTTCAATCATTTCAAGTGCAATTTCCAACTCTTTCACTAATGGTAAGGATTATTGGCTATCACTACCATGACTTTCTCCATTGTTCACTTATTGATATAATCCTCTACCTTATGCCCATATTTTCCATATTTAAACCATATGAGATAGATACCTTCATACTTATTATGATGAACTTGCCATTGGAGTTTAAATTTGAAGAACAATTGCTTAATTAAGTCAACTTTTACGTAAAGCTTTATAAAATTTCCCCTTAAACTAATTAATTTGGTAACCTTAATTTTTATAATACATTACCTTAATCATTGTTGAATGATTATAAAATTTTGAGAAGTAATAATATTTATTTTGAATGTTTATATTTAAGTTAGAAGTGCAAAAAAGGCTTAAGCCAAGCTAAGTAATAAGAGCCTAAGTGTTGAAGATTGAAGTTCAAAGAGGAGCTAAATAAAGCCTTGAAAGATAGAGAAAAATGAGCTATTGATAAATAAAGAAGAAGGCAAATTTTCCATGTTGGTCAAGAGAATATTTTGAACAAATATATAGAATTGTTCTAGAAGATTTAAAAAGATGTATAATATATGAATTTAAATAAGTTTAATTTCTAGAGAATCAAATGGTATATAAATTTAAGCTATATAGATAAAGTTATGTGTATTCTAGTAAAAGGTGTTCATGATAAAGTTGAAGCTATCATATAGATAAATCAACTTTAAAATGTTCATTAGAACTATTTATGAAGAATTACGTGGTGACTTATTTATGGAACGAAATCTTATTGAGTCTAATTAAATAAAAACAAATCTTGATTTGAAATTTTAGAGAGAGTTCTAGTTGTTTGAGTTATATATGTTTTTGCAAAGTTAACAATAATGATCATTGGAGTATCTTAACACATATTCAAAAAGATTTCCAAATTTTGATATCTCTTCGATGCATGCATAATGCTCGTTTGGTGCAAAATGAACGTCATTGAATCTTTATAACAATTAGTTTTGCGTAAAAATCAGTAGTAATGACTAGTATTGACTATGGAGTATTAATGTTTTAATGGATGTTGGATTATATAAGGATTTCATTTTGAACCTTTAGAATATTTGCATAACTTGCGAAAATTATAGGAATAAGTTTAAGTGTGCATATTCATAATTGTGAAAGTTAGACCTCGCTTAAGCACTATTGTATATTTATCTAGTTGAAAGACTTGGGAACTTACTTGAATAGTTTCTTGAAAAGATAGAAAAGTTAGTGCTTAGCCTATAGAAGAACATAGATTGGTTATTAGTCTAAAAATTATTCTTGTAGTTTTGCTCTCTTGAGTCTTATAAAAAAAAATTAGTAGGCTTCTTTTGAATCTATATATATATAAACAAAGGAGATTATTTCTATACCTACAAAAGGAAATGTAAAAAGTTAAGTGGTTGCTTAAAAAGAGAAAGTTGGTATATTACTGAACTTCTATAAACTCTTCTTTTTTTTGTTTTTTATTGTTACTTGAAAGAGTGTGTCTTGATATGAAAATTTCCATTGCAAGTTTGAAGCCAAAGGTTTAAGAAATTTGTAAACACAAAAGTGTCTCTTGATATGCAAATATCCACTGCAAGTTTGAAGCTAAAGATTTAAGAAATTTTTAAAATTTTTAAAACACTCAATTCACCAAATTTTCTTAGATTGCCATCCTTATCAAGAAATTGCCAAAAATATTTTTATCCAATCTAATATGATTTCTAATAGAGCTAAGCATGAGATGCGGAGAATTTTGAACTCAATCAAAAAATTGCATTGGACCAATTTTGAATTGAAAAACTCGATTATACAATAAAATACTGAATTGAACTATGCTATTGGTTCTTTATGTATTTCTAAATTGAGAATTGAAGATTCTAAACCGGACTAAAATCACTGAATAAAATATATAAACTTGTCAATTTCATTTAATTATTTGGATAGTTTATCCAAGAAAAATATGTAATGCCAATTATCAATAATTTTATTCATTTATTATAATTTTCTCTCTTTTTAATTGAAAGGTTGAATAAAATATTTTAACTAACTATTATTAAGAGGTATAATATTAAAAATTTATACTAACTAAACTAATCAATTTATTCGAATTGAACTTCTCAATTTTAATTAGTATATAAATATAATAATATTTATTATTTAATTTTTATTCATTTAGTGACATGAAAAATTGATAATTAAAAGCTAGAAGTATCAAATGCTTGACTCATACCAAATCAAATTGAATCGCATCAAAAAAATTGAAAAACCAATTCAACCATCTCAAAAATTAAGAATGGTATTAATTCTCAAAAAAATATTTTTCTATAAGGTTTGAAGTCCAATTTTAGAAATTTTTGATAATCAAATTTACAAATTTATTTTAAGTATATTTTTTCTTGATTTTTATATATATTATGAGCGCCTCGAGTCTCGCACAAACTAGAGAAATCTTATTTGCGATTTCATCATTTTATCGATTAACGGGGGATCGAAAGGATGATAGTCTTTACATTAGTAGTGACCCCAAGATGTGATGTGTGTTTGGACTAGCAGGAGATCCTTTTTAGGCCTTGCGCAATTCAAGGCCCTAAGGCCAAAGTGATGGTCATCGAAGGACCAAATGCGAGATAATACATTGGTATTATCTCTAAGAAGTGTGCAGTCACCACTAGACTTTGGTCGAGATAACAATATGGAGAAGATAAAATCTGAGCCTAATTTAAGTCAATTAAAAGGCCCATTTCGTCTTCACCTCATTAGAGATTGGGTTCAAAAATTGGGTATGACTTAGGGATGAGGCTAGGCACCCTAAACTACCCAAATATTGGAATCCAGCCCTCGATCATCTTTACTTGACTTTTAATATTTTAACCGAGTTTTTGATTAGTTTGATTAACGATCATAAGCTTGCCTCTAATGTAATCAAACCAATCAAATCATTCTATCAATCCAAAGGGAAATGGGCTCATGCATATGGTATAGGGGTCATCATGCATACCCATATATATATATATATATATATATATATATATATATATATATATGCAACACAAAAGGGTTGGGGGATCATGTGACATGACATAAGGATTATCATGCATATTTGTACACATCACACATCACAATTATCTATAATCTTTTAGGATGATGGTTAAAACCATAATCATGGTCTAACTCAAACAAGACACTTATACCCAAAAGAAAGGAACAAGTTAGTAGTTAAAAGAAACATAAGACTAAATGAACATAAAACACAATAAAGGAATATAACTCATATTATCATCTCTCTCATGCAAAGGTGCATAAGTATGCATTTATGTCCTTAATAACATATTCCAACTTCACACGAAATATTTAATAATACCAAATAAACACAAAAGGTGTGAGTTATGAAGTATGAAAAAACATAAACATGAACATACAAGCATTGGAGAATTTCCAATGGCTTAAGGCAAAAGACATCACAAAAGGGATCATAGGATTGATGAATCCTCTTCCTATGTAGCTCTTAAAGAGCATGATATCTATATGAACCACTAACCATAAATGGTTAGCATACAATACAAGAATGGGGGAGATTAAGTGCCAAAACATAATTCACATGCTTTTAAAGAAATAACTTAATCATAAGAAAGGTTTTCAAGATCATTAAAACCCTAAGTCCCTTACTTGGCCATTGCCTTAAGGGTGTTACAACAAAACCAAAACATCACTTACTCAAAATGAGGAAGAACACAAGTTTGAACACACAGATGAATCATAGAACCATTTTCAAACCATTTAAAATTACATTTTTGAAATGAATAGGGGTCTTAAGCCTTTAGGCCTGATCCCATTCTACCACTGGAACTTTAAAAACTTTTTGAAAAAGGGGGGAATCTGAATAGGAAAGAAAACAATTTACAAATTTTATCCCAAACAAATTGGGTTGTACAACCCCTAAATCTTGAGTTTTCAAAATTAAAAAAAAAAAAGGAAAGAGAAGAATAGGGGGGGGGGGGGGGGGGGGGGGGGGGGGGGGGGGGTTGGGGTGGGGGGTGGGGGTTTGGAGGTTTTTGTTGGTTTTGTGAGTATTTTTTTTTTTTTTTTTTTTTTTTTATTTTTTTATTTCATTTTTTTTTTTTTTTTTGTTTTTGTTTTTGGTGTTTGTTTTTTTTTTTGGTCTGATGCTTGTTTTGGGGGGTTGGTGGGGGCAT